>JANZYN010000136.1:0-78385 GCA_025583755.1 Cordyceps tenuipes
AAGTGTAAGACAACAAAACGCCTTGTCTCTGATTCGTGTCCCTTGCGGGCGTCCTTTGCAGCAAGAGGCTGGGGAGGTACACCACAGAATCAGCTGATTCCAAGACTTGATGTCTTTTGATTTTGGTGCCCGATCTCGATGCGGCCCTCCCTCCCAGCCAGCCCAACCCTTCCTCCTCCCCCCCCCCCTTCCCTCTGCTTCAGATCAGAACCTTGGCAAAGGCCTCCCCCAACCCCCTCTCACCCAGCCATACCTCCAGCGCCCTCATGTCATTTCTGTTGGCGCGCTCCCCGCGGCGGTCCATCTCGCCCGTGATCTCGCGCATGTCCGCAAACGCGCGGCCCGCCTCGCCGCCGCCGGCGCCGGCGCGGAGATGCTCCCGGTACCGCTCCGTCACCTTCTTGTGGTGTGCCGGAATGTCCCCCCAGCTCTCCGTCTTGATGACGCGCATGTAGGCGTCGACGGCGGGCGCGGCGCCCTCGACGCACAGCAAGCCCGGCTTGCCGGCGAGCAGGAAGCCGGTCAGCCCGTGGGCGGGCGCGTGCCGCACCAGGTCGTCGCGCTTGGAGCGCGTGCTGATGGACGGGAAGTAGAACCACACGCGCGTCAGGTCGTTGTCGGCGGCGGCGTGTGAGGGGATGGAGGAGGATGTTGCTGCTGCTGCTGCTGCTTCTTCTTCGGCACGCGAGAGTTGTAAGGAGACTGCAGTGGTGATGGCTTCAATGCTGGCAAAGAGGTCGTCGTCGTGCCCGTCTTTGAGCAGCTCGGCCATCAAGGCGGTGGCCTCGGCTTTGCTCATCCAGGACGGCTGCTGTAGTCGTATCCGAGATGGGGGTGCCTCTTCAGTCGTGACTTGGCTGTGCTGTAATGGAACCGTGATGTTGAGTTGCACCGTCGGCAGAGAGTCAAGGTCATCTCCAGAAGGGATTTCCAACCGTAGCTGCAGGTCTACGGGCCCAAGATCCGCCGGTAGATGCAATGTAGAATCTTCACTGAGAGCCTCTCGCAGAGTTTCAAGAGCAGCCGCCGACGAGTCGCTCAACACCACACTGTCCTCTGCAGGATACATGGCCATCAAAAGGTCAATCTGTGCAAGCTGCGCCTCGAGCAGCTCCCGCGAGAGCATCGCACCGCTGGATTTGCCGCCCTCCATAGATGACATGGGCGCTTGTGAACTGTATCTGTCTATATGGTAGCAGCACCTAGTTGATTGACTAGTTAATTCGTGATTAACTTGTGAGAGGATAAATTTGCCGCCCCATTTTAGCCGTGGCGCCGCGCCATGTCGTGACAATGCGACGCCACCATGAAGAACAATACATTTCAGAGTGGATTTGTGTATGAGTGTGTAACGGATTCCTTGCTAAAATGCCTATGTTCCCATTCTTGTCCTGTGAAGCATTGAAGAGCTGAATTTTAAGCTTCCTTGAGAAGACCCTTTACAACTCCGGCAAGGCTGGCCGGAACACGTTCTAGATTCACGTTTTCCCCAGTAACTGTAAATAAAGCCGTTTCCAAAGCGGGTTTGGTTTCTCCAAGAAAGAACCGCACGATCCGGAGAGGGCGGTTGTGGTGGTTCTTGATAAACCAGGCATAACCCGCAACCGACCGGCCGGCCGTGTTTCTTGAAGCTCTCAAGAACCGCCGGAAAGTACCAAATCCTGGAATCCATCTATCTCCAGCTTCCTATTTCGTTTCGACATTGAATCCCAGAAACCCCCTCCTCACCATGGCCAACGATCCCATCATCGACACCTCCACCACCTACACCATCGACTACACCACCGATGACATCGTCAACGCCTGGCAGACCCGGCGCCTGCGCATGATCCGCATCGAGCCCGGCGACACGCACGTCCGCTCCGCCCTCGCCGTCCTGCAGCAAGACCCCGTCATCACCGCGCTCGCCTCCACCGCCGCGCTCCAACCCGTCGGCGGGCCGGACCTGGACTTTGCCATCGGCGCCATCGCCCAAGCGCAGCTCGGCGTCGCCATCGCGCTCCTCCCCGCCGAAGCCGAAGCCGTCGGCGCCGCATCCTCCTCCTCCTCCGCCGCCGCTGCCTCGCCCGTCATCATCGGCAACATGACGCTCGGCTGGGGCGGCCTCGCGCCGCGCACGGCGCACCACCGCACCGCCAGCGTCGGCATCACGCTCGCCCGCGAGTGGCAGCGCCGCGGCTACGGCGCGGAGGCGATGGCCTGGCTGCTCGACTGGGCGTTTGCGCACGCGGGACTGCACTCCGTCTCGCTCTCTGCCGCCGCGTTCAACCAGCCCGCGATTGCCATGTATCAAAAGGTCGGCTTCCGCGTCGAGGGCCGGCACAGGGAGCGCATCTTCTTCAACCACGGCTGGCACGACGAGATTTCGTTTGGCATCACCGAGGACGAGTGGGCGGCGTTGCGGGGGAGGAAGTGAACGGGGTGAGAAGAAAGAGTTTGTTTTTTTTTTTTTAAAAAAAAAAAAAAGAAAAGAAAAGAAAAGAAAAGAAGGGGGAGAGGCGATGACGCTGGGATGGTAGGGGGCTGCGCTGACGGTTTCTGCTCTTCTTCCGCGTCTTCTGATTAGTTTCTTAATATCAAGTATTATAGTAATACTTCGTACAACATCCCCCCCAAAGCTACCCAGTGACCCGGAAGTTCATCGTAAATGACATTTCCCCGTGAAACATGACAGGCGACCTGGGCTCAGATGGAGGGTGGCAGCTGCTACTGTGATAGATTAATGTGCAGCCTCAGGGTAGGAAGGGGGCGTCTGATGCCAGGCTGCTAGGACACTCTGCACCATCATTGGTTCATTCCATTCTGGTGCAAATTGACATTCTGCGAATGACTCAACCGTACGCTCATTGTAGTAGTCACAAAGCTGGCGTCGTCGGACGTGTGATGTGCTCTGCGGGAGCAGCTTGATTCAGTCTAAGCAAGATATTAAGAAATACGGTGTCGCGACCCAGATACGAAGAAGAAGCCAAGAATACCACCCAATATTACACAAACAAGACTCTTTCCCAAGGCAACAAAGAAATGGCTTCCTCTAAATGGTCAACATGACCCAGCCTTTTTCACGCCTTCTTGATGTGGATGGGAAGAGTCGTCGTCACCGTCCCTCGTCGCGGCGTTTCATTCGTCTCCCTCTCCCTCTGCTGCTGCTGCTGCTGCTGCTGCGGCCTGCTCTCGGTCGCACTCGTATCAGCCTCCCACTGAAAGACGTCCTCGTAGGAAGGCGGCGAGCCTGGAGCTCGTGTCGGGGCCTGGGCGGTGCCGTACTGCTGGCTGGGACGTCGCAGGATCACGGTGATGATGGTGCACTCGACGACGGTCTCGGTGCCCTGCGACGCCGACGACGAGCGAGGGCGGTTCCGAGCGCGCTGTCTTTCGTTCCTGATTTCTCCTGGTCAGCAAATCTCTCTTGGCCGGGCTGGGAAAGACGCTTCCCGGGGCGGCTCGTACATGGCATCGCACTGCAGGCAATGGTCGAGAGGCTGGGACTCGGCAATTGGCTTCTCGCAGCCCGGGCAAGTGTAGAGGGGCATGGCAACGGGTAGCTGGCGGGATTCGTCGCTGCAAGAAATTATTTTCAACGATATAGTATCCGTAATGGATTGAACAAGCCGTAGGACGGAGGTGTGGGCAGCGAGGCGAGGAATTGTCCGAGTGTTATATACTCGAAACCTTGCCAACGCGGACTAGGGATTGGGACCTGGAACAAATATTAAAAAAGAAAAGAAAAAAGAAAAAAGAACAAAACAAAACAAAAGTGAAAAAAGGGTCACGCCAAGGTTCTCGGTTTTCGATCGGTAGCACAGAGTACTCCGAGGAACATGACAACTAACGTCTTCTGCCCTTGAAGGGGGGGGGGTTGCCAACAAACCTATTGCGGCCAGCCGCCCGCACCACCGAGGGGAACCGGGCGCCTTGCTGCTTCCCCTAGTTTGAAGAAGGCATACAGGGATCTTGGGAACTCACAAAAAGACCTGATCTATGGGTCCAATTGCACCGGCACAACTGCCAAAGCTCTCGTGTCTGCTGCATTCTGACATCCGCAGAGCCGCCACGCCACCGGGAGCAAGGCGGCGGCAGTGCACACAAGCGAGCCCTGTCGATTTCCCAGCTCGTGATGGGAGTTTGGGATCAACTGACGGCGGGAAAAGTCGTACACCCAGCATAAACTCGTGTGGTGGCTCTCGGAGTGTCGTGTGTCAGTGATCTGATAGGCCGGGTGAGACCGTGACGACCGGACGAGAGGGGGTGGCGCATGGAGGGCAAGATCAAATGTGACCCCCATCTATGTCTGAATCTAACTAACTAGCGAGCGGCCAAAGAAGTATCGGACACCCTCCGTGAGAGAGGCAGGATGTTGTGAGTGGTGTGAGAGGGCTCGGCTGGTAGGACGTTGGAACGGACCCCAATCTCTGAGGTAACCTGCCATCACCCATTGCTTCCGGGGAGGGGAGGGGCCTGTGCAGATGCAAGGATGCAAGGTTTGGAGCTTTCGTTTTTTGCCGTCTTCCTCTCTTCGGCCGCAAGCCAACTCTCTCTCGCATGTGCGGTGGGTGGTGGTGGAAGCGATGCTATGCTGTAGTGATAGCTGCAGGGTAGTTGGTAGTTCGGTTCCTCGTTATTCGGAGCCGACTCTTGTTTGAGTGAGACCTGGGGTTTTGAAAGCATTAGTTTCAAGCACTGACCGTTTCTGATTGGAGGCCGGAAGCGAGGCTGAGACGACGCCGCGCCACGGGTATAATAATCTCGCAATGTCTGTGAATGCCGTCAGTTATTGTTCTTGTCAGCCACTTGCCAAGACTCCGAATAAGTCTGGGCTGGGCGCACTCGGCTCTCGCTGGTCCACCGATCAGCAGGAAACCCAATTTTTCTTGTCAAAAAGAACCTACTTTACTAGTCAGTAATACGATAAAAAGTAAAAACCAAGATGGCTCGGGCCTTGCAGATGGATGGACGGGGGACACGGCCGGAGCGGAGTTCCTCCAGTGCCTTGCAACTCTATTCTGCTCCTTCTTCTCTTCTCTCCGCCGGCAGCGCCCGCACAACCGCTGTCTGTGCACTTGACCATCTCCAGACGGCCGCAGCACTATGTACAGGTCTATCATCTGATAATAGCCTGTTAGTTGATTTCGAAACCTGGCCCGTGGCCGGTGGAGCAGTGCTGCTCTCTCTTCGGACCTACTTTCGATGTATTTGCGGATCAACATTTCGCATTTGTTTCCCTGTACAGCCCGGGAAAGGCCTGGGCACAAACCCAAGCAATCAGAACTCGACAAGGAAGAACTGACGTCTTGCTGGATCAAGATAGATGGCTCCTCCCACACCACGCCCGCCATCGAAGGCCAGAAAGGAGAGGACAGGAGAGGCAGGGAGGGGTGCACTGCTGGTGCGTTGCTGCCTGATCTTCACATGTGAATCTGAGTTGCGGCTTGTTGTACCTCGCGGTTCGACCTCTTTACCGTGTGCCTGCAGAGATGATGACTGGCCGAGTGAGACAGATGCAAATCAGCTGTTACATCGTAGCAACCGCAAAAATCCCTCTTCCCGCCCAACACTAAATATAGAACCACTCAGAACCAAGCTCGCTTTCCGTCATTCAATCCCTCCTCCCATTTTCTCCCATCTACTTACACGGCAGCACCGCTGCAAGTTGGCGGAGGGCAAGCCTCAACTACATGAGGCGTCCGACGATCCGCCCCGGTGCGATGACAACGTCGGGCACGATCCGGCCCTGTGTCTGTGCGCCCTGCCTCCTCCTTGAACCCTTTGGACAAGGACCAAGGGCCACCCTTTGTGCAGAACAGCATGTGCATATTCCGTATCGCTGATCTCACGCGTGCCTTCCTGGCTCTCGGTACCTATAATCAAGGCCCCTGTCCTTTGCGTGCGTTGCGTGGTGGTGGCCACACCGAGCTGCCCCTGGCGGTTGCTCCCACTGCAAACCATTTGATCCTTGGCGCCGAATTGAGGATGCAAAGCGAGGAGGGAACCTCCCTCGTTACACCGACTCTCCCCTCACCCCTCCCGACCTCCTTCGGAATGAGCACGGGAAGGAGCCATGTAAACCGAAAATGCATCTCAACCCTCAATCCTGAGAAACCAAGTTTCAGGGCGCGAATCAGAAAGGCTGCTCCACAAGAGTAGTAATATGGTATACTGCATGTGTTAGTGGCTGAAAATCCTGAACAGAGAGGGGAAGCAAGCAGCCGCTACCATGCAGCTCTCGTGCCTGCGGGCGTCACCCCGCGCCGCCAGGCAATCAGTCGATGCGCCGTTGATGATCAGCAGCCCCTACCTTAAAATAGGCAAAATTAACCGAGAGGCTAGCGACGATCCAGGGTTGTGAGCACGCGACTCGGTCCGCGCAAACCCTTTTATTAGCGGCGGCTCCGTTCCTGCGTCTGGCTCGGCCGGAGACAGCCGCCCCACGGTAGTGTACAGCATACCTTTGTGTCTCTATATGCTTGGAGATAGATGCGTCTGTGTATGTGTGTGTATGTGTGTGTATGTTGCTGGCACGAGTTGAATAGCAAGTCTGTAGATTAAGTAGCGGCCGTATCTATCTTCACCAAGCTCCAACCTAAGGAACCATCCAGTTATCTTGCCACTCTCCAAAACGACAAAAATGGGAAATCGATAGAATAAAAAAAAGAGCAATGTCAAGTATAGAAAGAACGAGAAAGGCAAACGCAAGGAGTGGCAAGCCTTCCTGAGCATAAAAAACACAAAAACTCCGCTTTTCATGCTGTACATAGCCTCCTAGTCCAATAAATACAATTTGCAAAAAGGAACAGAAAAAGTCGTTTGCAGCAAGTGCTTTGCTTGCAGTTATACCTTGTGCCGCAGCTGTTGCTGTTTCTTGCATTGCAAGTTCGATTATACAGCTCGTTGACAAAACAAAAAATCGCCATCTTGGACGGTGCGGCCGAAACTTTGGCTCAACTTGTCCTTGAGTAGGACATCCATCCCACTTCTGGTTGGTTGCAAAATGGGTGTGACGTCTCCATTCGGGAGTAATAAAGGGGAGCTTCGGAAAATAAAATGCGTACATGGTGGCGTTTTAAAATGCGTAAGTGATATAAGACGAAGAAAGGAATTATCTCCGAAAGTAGTCGACGGCTGATTAGAGGTAGTCTCATGAGATGATGCGATTTAGGCGTAAAATGACTCGACAAAGTAGATCAGACCAAAGGCCAGGAAAGCGACAGCACCACCAACAGTCACAACCTTCAGGCTGACACGGCCAGCAATGGCTCGCCCTCCGATAACGGCAACGCCGGTGCAGATGGCATGGCCAACAGCAGCACCCAAAGTCACCCACCAATAGTCTTGGCCAGCAGCCATGGCAATGGTCGCAATCTGACTTCGATCACCCCACTCGCCGAGGAATGTCATCACAAAGGTCTGTACCCAGATGGGACTGATGAGCAGGCTGCAGAGATTGCCGGCCCCGTACAGAAAACCGCCGAGAGGCCCGGATTTTCTGGACGGGTGGCGGGATGGCGACTGCGACGGAGAGCGCGGAGGAGAACCGAGCCGGCTCTTAGACCGTGATCCCCGGCCATTCAGGCCCATCTCAAGGGCGTCAGCAGACATTGAACCGCTGTCACGGCCAAGTTCCTTCTCCTTTTCCGCTAATTCTTGCTCGACCTCACGCATCTCGGCACCGACGCCTTCGTGGGGGTCCATGTGCATGCCCTCACGCAAAAGCTTCGCACCAAAAACGAAAAAAAGTCCGGCGGCAAGCAAACTGGTGAGGCGCTTGGGGATCAGAGTCGGCACAGCATGACCGAGAACAGCGGACAGGACGGTCATGACCAGTAGAGCACCGAACGCGGCAGAGAAGACAACGAGTCTGTCGTGCTTCATCGCCATCAAGGCTGCGACTAGAAAGGTCTTGTCACCAATTTCAGATACAAGAATCATGGTGAGGGAAAGGACAAAGGAGTGGAAGGGCTGGATGATTCCTTCATCGACGTCGGCAAGCGGTGTTTTTGATGATGGTTTGGTAATCGTCGTCTTGGGGTTGTGGATCTCGAGATGGTCCTTGTCAACGGATTGCGGCACTGGTGGTTGCTCGCGCGTCTTTTCGTAAAGATTGTCGGGTTTCTAAAAACACATTAGCAATGGTATAGAGGATTGCTTTTTGGGGCAAGTCTCACATCGAGTCCAGCATAGCCGCCATTGTCGCCGTCCTTGATAGCTTCCTTATCTAGAGGTTTGGTCTTTACCTTCTCCTTGCCGCCATTCAACTTTTCTTCTTCGCTATGAGGTAGAGGAAGCTTCTCCTTGGGAGGTTCTGGTTGCGTGACGAGCTTCTCACCCGTCTTGCCCTCTTGTGCTTTGCGAGCCTTATCTTTTTCCGAGACGCCCCCTTGGTTACCAGTGGTACCCTCCTTGGCCTTTTGGCGGTTTTTGTCAAACATGATGCCATCGTTGGTCTCGGGGATCTTCTTGCCGTCGACAATTGTCGGGTCTTCGGGTCTACCCTTGATATTCTCTATGGCGGCGGCTGATTTGCCGTCCGTGGTTCCTTTGGTCGACTTTCCATCCGTCTCGACGAATGGTCCTTGGTGTGGCTTACCATCATGGCCATCAACAGGCGCGTCTTTGGTCGGTAGGCTGGTACGGCCTTTAGGTGTGGTAATTTCGTCATTGGCAACAATGGCACCAGTATTATCGATTGAGGCAGCCCCAGAAACTGCTACAGAGTCTTTCAGAGCGCCCACGAGCGCGGGAAGGATCAGAAGCAAAAAGGGCGAGTTGGGAGGGAATCGCATCCTGTCAAGTGTTGGCCGCGAACAGCGGGCTCGGGAGTTGGGGTCGTATGAGGTTGACGGTGTTGTATATCGGCTGGGGAGGATGACGGCTATCACAGTCTGTCGATTGTGTCGTTGTCCTTTGTATACTCGAGTGTCTCCAGATTTGCGGCAAGGGTTGAACTGACTTCGAGCCGCGTGGATGCGTGAATGCGCAGTCGCTCCGGGTGGCACTTTCAAGGCAGCAAGGCAGAGAAGAGTCGGTGTCAGAGAAGGACTAGTCGCTGCAAGATGGGAGAAGGAAAATGAGACGAAATCTAAGGAGGAGTTGATGGAATGCAGCCAATGTTACGAAGGGATGAAGCAGGCAAAAGGAAGCTCGCGTGGGTTAGTTAAACTGATGGAGGAGGATCGGGAATTTTCTGGGCCACAGCTGCGTACCAAGCTGACTAGGAGGTACCTACTACCAGGTGTGTACTGGTAAGGAGGCTAACTAGTAGGACGCCAGGGGAGTTAAAAGGGGGGTCTTTTAGAGTGTTCCAGGCTGGCTTCAGGGCAGCTTAGTTTGTGTAAGGGGCGGACACGACGAGACCTCTCATCAGATGGAGGACAGTTTTTTGTGGTTTGAGCAACATAAGTCGTCGAGATCCAAGTTATGGAGGTAAAAATAGATACCTGGGCATCCACCCAATTTACATGGGAGATGCTTTAATAACCTGCCTACAGTAGTTACCTGGTTGCAACGTCGGTACATCGGTACCTAAGGTAGGTAGCTGGTAAACAGGGGCCTCCCTACCTTAGTTGCACTGCCGCAGCCTCATTCCACCCACAACTGAGAGCTAATAAGTCCGCTCCTGTGCTTGTGCGATGGAGCCCCTTTTCCTCCGGCCAACTTATTCCCTAATAGTAATAACTGGTTCCGCTAGTTACCACAAGAGATCGATGTTTGTGAAACACGGCACGCGATGACTCGAGATAAATTTGCATCTTCTCCTATTTTTCTCAGTGGTGCTTCCCTGCCGACTATGATCGAAAATACTGGGCCACGTCATGCTATCAACCAGCGCATTGGTATCTTAGCCAGACATATGTATGATTTCCTGCCTGACCTGGTGGCCCGCTGCTCCGCTTGATACGAGTCACCATCTTGATATGATCATGCCAGTCCTCCGGAAATCCGCTTGTAGCCGCCGAACGTCACCAGCGAATTTGTCGCTGCAGTATTCAAAAATATGATGAGGCTGTGATTGCTTTTCGGGATTCAGCCCTGTCTAAATTGGGTTTTTTTTTCACCCGGGAGAAGGGCTCACACTAGTAGTGTGAGCGGATATAATTGTCCCTTTGCCGTGTTTGTTTTGTTAAAGTTTGGTTTCGCAAATATACGTCCATATCCAGCAGCAACATCCGTGGCAAGGGCGATTGCAGAGCAAACTGGCCATGCCATGCCAGGCCAAGAGACATTGTTTCTCACCAGCACTCGCTGGCCAATTCATCTTGAAGGATGACCAAAAAGTGAGGGTTTCGCGTTCAACCAGACGAATAATGCCTGATGATTACCTACCTGGTACTATATAATGTATGTACTTGTATCTTGAAAAGACGCTGGCGCGACGGCGGTTACTCAGTAGGTACCTAAGTACTTAGTAAGGTACTACTAACCCACTGAAGCCACTGGCACCATGCCTAAAACGATACCCCATGGCCTGGAACTCAACTCGCTCGGAGCTTGCTTGCTGGTTGGCTCGTTATCTCCGCATGTCGTCACTGCATTGAATTGGTAATACAGCCAAGTCCTACAGCCACCAGCGAATGTTCGCCATCATCGATTAACAGTCCTAGAATGCCACATGTGAGGTACGAGCCAGCCCATTCATCACTTCTCTCATCCCCAATATCAATCTCAGCGTGACAGCCCCTTCTGGTCCCTACGCTTTTGACCCACATCCCGACCACCATGGCCTCGCACGATGACGAGCACCTGGCCCACGGCCAGCAAACGTCTGCCGGGGGCCGAAGCCAAGCAGAGTCTGAATCAGGCAGTCACTGGTACTTCACTGTCGACGAGAATATTGACGATGATGAAGACGATGAAGACTATGTGGACGCTCCGGATGAGCTGGATGAGGACGACGACTTCGAAGGTATGCCTTTGTACGTGCAGCCCACCGTCGGTATCGAAGACTCACAATATTCAACAGATGACCCCCGAAATATCGAGTTTCAAGTCACTTTTGGCGACGATGATGATGAAGAGATTGAAATCGACCAAGAAAGTGATGAGGCTGGTGACGACGAGGATGACTTTGATGAGGACGACGCCCAGCATCTACCAGCGGGTGTAACCACCGAGTCAGCTCTTCGCTTTCTAACACTACTGCGAGGTATGCTCCGTTCCATCCACACCGTCTCATCCAAAGCTGACTTCTATGATCAGATACTAGAACTGGCCTCGTCAGTAGAGCCCAAGTCCTAGCGCTCCTTACCAACACCCAAATAGGCCACCGCTTTATAGAGGAGCAGAATGACGATGAGCTGCATCGAATATTTGGTTGGGGCAGGTCCCGACGTCGCACCACAAAGGACCCTAACCGCTTCCCCAAAATCCCAAGCGTCGAGGGTAGAAAATTGATGCACTGCGGTGCCTTTGGGTCCAGCAACGAGCCCATTCGTCACAGTTGCGGGAAGAGGATGGCTCGACGCATGCTCGAGAGAGAACTTGGTATCGGTGACAAGCGACAGCGTAATCGCAATACTGATTTGATAGCACAGGTAAGGTTGTTGCCCCGGTGTTCTTGTTGAAGGCATACTAACAGCGGCCAGTCGCTCGTACCCTCTACCAAGGCTGAACAGATTATACACTACGACGATCCCATCTACTCCGGCCAATTTTCCGATGACGGAAACTTTTTCTTTTCCGTGTGCCAAGATTTTAAGGTCCGCATGTATGACACTTCGAACCCGTACAGTTGGCAACATTACAAAACGGTCAACTATCCTGGCGGCCAGTGGACGCTGACCGACGCTTCCCTGAGCCCAGACAACAAGTGGTTGGCCTACACCTCCATCGATAGCCTTGTATCTATTGCTCCCACGGATCCAAACGATAGTGGAGACCCTTATGCCCTCAACTTGGCCGACGGCATCCGGCGCGAAAATGGTTGGGGCTTTCGCCGTGGCGGGTTCGGTATCTGGTCTGTCCGCTTTTCTGGTGATGGTCGAGAGCTTGTTGCTGGCACCAACGCGCACTCGTTGGTCGTCTACGACATTGAATCCCGACAAGTGCTGCATCACATCGAGGGCCACGAAGATGATGTCAATGCCGTATGCTTCGCCGACAAAATGTCGCCACATATCCTCTACTCAGGATCAGACGATGCTACCATAAAAGTCTGGGATAGGCGAAGCATGGGCGATGGTCGCGAGGTCGGGGCCTTTGTCGGCCACATCGAAGGCTTAACGTACATCGACAGCAAAGGTGATGGACGCTACATTCTTAGCAACGCAAAGGATCAGAGCATGAAGCTTTGGGACATCAGGATGGCACTGTCAACCCAGCGCTTTGAAACTGTTCGGTATGCACACCAGGCCAACGCAAGCGGCTTTGACTACCGCACCGAGATGTACGACGAGTACGACTGGGACTTGCACCCCAACGACAACTCGCTGGTGACGTTCCGCGGCCATAAGGTGCTGCGCACGCTCATCCGATGTCACTTTTCGCCCCCGTCGTCCACCAACTCTCGGTATGTGTATTCCGGCAGCGCCGACGGAAAGGTGTACGTCTACAACCTGGACGCCACCATAGCGCAAATCATAGATGTGAAACAGGCTACAGCCGGAACAAGACGCTTCGACCGTCACACGCGCCTGTATTTCGATGAGTCCAGCGGCTGGAACACATGTGTTCGCGACGCGAGCTGGAATCCGAACGCGCCTGTCATTGTTGGTAAGCACATTGTGACGAGATTTCTCAACACACCATTCCCAACCAATCTTGCGACCCCTTTTATCTTTTTCGAACAGAAACTGACATTCTGTAGCATCAGCATGGAATGGATACAACATGGCTCGCGGCACATGCACGGTACACTCTTTTAACGAGGCGGATCAAGATGAAGGGGAGCCGGGGATGGGACGATCTGTTGACCATATGCTGAAAGAGAACCCCAACTACTACCCCTCTCAATACTAAAATGTATAGCACGATAGTTAGTCAGCTTGTCCAGTATTTCAGCGTGTATCAATTTCAATTTCGCGGTAAAGGAAAAACAAATATCAAGTCTGCTGCACCCTCAACATTTACTGACTTGACGGATAATCGATGCTCCACCCGGGTGGCTCGTGCGCTGGTCCTCAAGCTAAAGGGAGCCTGAGACGTTGTTGGAGCTTCCAACTTTCATCAGAACGAAAGCGCAGTGTGTGACAAGGTGATTTCAAGACACACCAAATCATCGCGTTAGAACACAAGCAGTCTTGACAAACGAAGGAAATTACCCTGGCAAGCTCTGCGCCCGGCTCCCGATAAACGCGACACCGCGACCAACCCGGAAGACGACACACATTTTACCCGTAACGGCCCAACCGAAAGAGACGACGCACGCTGCCCAACTGGAGCGGTATAATAAGCAAGATTGGTGGTGTCTGACGGGAGGCGTTGATATTCTCTCTTTTACCTTGTTCTTGTCGGCTGGTCTATCTGACCGCAATACCTGTATCGAACCCGCGTTTGCCTGGGCAAGAAAAGCTGCCACCGTCAGGACTTGTGATCGATTGAGGCACAGAGCATCATCGTTTCCGTGCGGCACAGAGGAGGCTTCTTCTGCGTGTGTTACACAGTCCACTTTTCATCTGATCTCTCCCTGGGAATGTACGTATTAGCATCGATTCCAGTTTATTCGCTGCCAGCCTACTGTGTTTTGCGGACGGCCCTGCTTAGCAATTCGCTTTTGCCTGCTCAAGGGACTCAACCGGTGTTCACACGACGGAATGAGCAGGCGATGCCGCTGCTTTGTATCTCGAATCTTTTAATAACAATCTTTAACAATCTCTCTGCAGCACTGGTTACATAACCCTGAAGGCGTACTTGGCCCCCAACCAGCGCCGCTTTCTTTCAAGATGTCCGAGGAAGCTGATTTCGAAATCGATTTCTATGGGGACGACGGAAACGATCAGCAGGATCAAGGCCAGAAGAAGTCAGAGCACCAGAACGATCAGGGGCAAACGGAGCACCCTGACAATAGCCATCACCACGATGGCCATGGTGGTGGCAATCATGGCGGAGATGACACAATGGAAGATGAAAATGGCCACAGCTACGAGGAACAAACTTCGCAGCACGGAACGAAGCGCAAGCAGGATGACGACAACAAGATAGTCGACACGACGGCAACGACTGCCCTTATGATTTCCGAACTGAGTTGGTGGATCACCGACGACGATATTCGAGGATGGTCACGCGCTGCCGAGGTTGAGCACGACATTAAGGATCTCACATTTAGTGAACATAAGATCAACGGCAAGAGCAAGGGGTAAGGACACCGTCGTATGCCCACCTCCATCTCGCTAACATCACCTCAGACAAGCGTACGTCGAGTTCAACACTCGCCAAGGAGCCACGGCAACAAAGCACCACATGGATAAGTTGAGCTCAGAAGATACACAAGGCGGTATGCACAAGAAGATTTCTGTTATGTACTGGAGCTCTAGTGCCAACCCCTTCAAGACGCTACCAAAAGACGCACCAGCGAGAGGCAAGGATCAGCAGTCCAGAGGACCGACGGGTGTGTATAATAACGATCGGGGCGGCTACGGCGGCAACTATCGCGGGCGCGGCACCTTCAACAACAACCGTGGCAACATGGGCAACATGGGCAATATGGGCAACATGGGTCAAAACAACTACAGCCGCAACTATAACAACATGGGCTACAACAACATGGGTGGCGGTGGCTACAACACCAACCCCATGGCCGGCGGCAACTTCAACAACTTTAACCGTGGCGCAATGATGGGCGGGATGCGCGGTGGTATGCGCGGTGGTCGCGGCGGCAACATGATGGGCATGAATCCCGGCATGAACGGCATGACTCCAATGGGCATGCCTATGGGAATGATGGGTGGCATGGCGAATATGGGTAACATGGGAATGGGGATGATGAATCCCGGCATGCAAGGTATGAATAACCAATTCTTTGGACCTTCCAACCACACAATAGAGGCGCTCTACTCCCGCCTCCTCACACAGCAAAACAACATCAGCAATACTTGCGGTCAAGTGGCCGGCGTGTTCGTCCACCCTGCAAGCGGGACATACTCCATGGGTTCTATCACACCGCACTCTCACGTGGGCACGCACAAAAGCGCTGCGATGTGGCCTCGTTCTATGCAGCCGCAACAACGGCCACGAGAGGTGGCTCCTTCAAATCGCAACGCGCAGCACTCAAATTCCTATCAAGACCCAAATCGATCAAGAACCAGCTCCGCTAACAACTCGAATCAAGGCATGAACCCAGGCTTCAACCCTGGCAACTTCAACTTCGGACAAAACCAGGGCGGTGGTGGCAGTGGCGACTGGGGTAATCCTCACGGCGCCAAGCGACCACGGCCGGAATAGAAAGCCCCACGAGGCATAGGGGGACCCCCTTGTAGGGGTTGGATTGGGATATTAAGATTGTTGCTATTATGAAATGGGGCAGAATGAGCACACTGGCAGCGGGCCGCGTGGACAGCTGGGAAATATCGGAGAACTTTGGAGTTTTTGGGTTTTGACTCTATTTTCCAATTTCGTGTGCGAAACCATGTATTATAACACGAAATTCATCGTCTCTGAAATACGAAGCCCTGGCTAGATTGATTTTTTAACAAGTACCGGCCCCGTCTAAACTGCAGCCACGAGTAGACTTTGTCATTTATATCTCCTTATTATTACTATTGTTCCTCTAACCTCCTCCGGGAAGTCACCACCAAATCCTGTATCTGCAGCCAGCGATCCCGCAGCATCTCCCTCGAAAGAGGCTCCCCGGCCGTCGTCTCCTGCACCTCGACTAGGCGCGCGGCAATGTCCTCCTCATACCGCCGCAAGACCGCCACCAGAGCCGCATCCACGCGCTCCCTATCCGCATCCTCGTCGCGCTCGCCGTCCAGGACCGCGCGCCAGCGCAGCGGCGTCAGGCACAGGGCGCGGAGGGCGACGTGTGTGCGGTAGCACGCGGTGCGGCGATCCAGCATGTAGCCGGCCCAGAAGCCGGCCTCCTCGAGGCGCGCGCGCGCGCCCGGCACCGCCGCCAGCGCCGGGCACAGCTGCGCGTCCAGGCACGTCTCGTCCCAGACGTGGTCGAGCGGGGGCGGCAGCGCGAAGCCGTACTCGACGAGCAGGAAGTCGTTGCCGTGCGGGCCGTACCGGATGAAGAGCTCGTCGCCGGCGGCGTGGCGGGCGCGGGTGGTGATGGTGAAGGCGGCGTCGTCAAAGGCGCCCTCGCAGACGGCGGCCGCGTCGGGCGCGTGGTTGAAGAGGTCGGCGACGGGCTGCAGGACCATGTGGTCCTCGCGCGGGCGGCGGCGGCCCGTGGCGGCGGCGGCGTCGCGTGTGGTGGTGTGGTAGAAGGAGCGCGTGTTGACGAGGAGCCACGCGTGCCGGAAGTCGTCCCAGGTCGGCCGCCGCCGCCGCCGCGGGAAGGAGGCGGCCTCGACGGCGGCCCAGTCTCGCTGGAAGTTGGCGCGCTGCCGGGTGAGCAGCTCCGCGGCCTTGTGCGGGAGCAGGGCGCGCAGCTCGGCAGGCCAGCAGAGTGGGAGCAGGGTGTGGACGTCTTCTCGCGAGGGGAGGACGCCTTGCCACGCACCGAGAGAGGAGGAGGAGGAAGACGGGTGGCTTTCGTCCGAGTCGTCCAAGTCCAGGCACAGCGCAGCGGCTAGGATCGCATGGACGCTGGCGCCGGGCAACTGGGCAACAATGTCCCGTGGTGTGTTGGCGAGGGACCGTAGTGTGTCTGTAGGCACACGCAATATGACCTCATTTTCCTGGGAAATTTTCTCTCATCAGTATATCTCTTGGTTGAGAGTTTGGGCTGGGTGTAGATGAGATTTTCACCTCAAGTTCTCGTGTCGCTACAATGCCGAGGCCGCGACCGTGTAGTTGCTTTGGGGCACACCCATTGATGTCTATTCCCTTTGTTTTAGCCCAGGCTAGTAGCTCTTGTATTTCTGACTCCATTGAAGAATGTCCGTGTTGGTTGTTGCAGGTGATGAATTTTCTGGTTAAATCGGTCGTCAAAAAGCACGCCTTCATATGGTGGAACCATAGAGCCACGACAATCGAAAGCAGCAGCGTTATTTATTTCCCAGCCCAACAAAGACAGGAAATTAGGAATAAAGCCGGTAATGTATCATTATACTTTTTATTCTTTTTATCCAGCATTTTCAACATGACATGTCTTGGCATTTGCAGCACAAGAATCGCGCAATGTGGTGTTGTGGTACCTGTTGTTGCTCATACAGATTTTAGTACACCACCTCACACATCGAAGGATTATAATACAAGCTGCCGGATTTTGATATCAATATAAATAATCAAACTCTGATTGAGCACTCTTGAAGAATAGGCTCTAAAACGCTGCCAGTAAGAGGTGCTGCGTTTGCGTTTGCCTCCATTTCGTACCTTGAAGCAGAAACTACCCTATACCTGGCTGAAGATCCATAGCACTGCAAGAGACTTCACACAGAAAGAAACTCAATAGAACCTAAACTGGAAAAGCAGCTACTCGATCATCCCCCATCGCTGTGCTACAAACTTTTCAAATCACACAAATGCCATATATAAGTCGGCTCACCAGTCTGTAGATAAAGTACCCGATGTCGCCCCACCACTGAGAATGGCCTGACTTGGAATAGTTTCGGAGCTACAGTGCGCATCTCTCCCACTTCAACAACTCAGCTTCACTGTTCTTGAAGCTTTCGGACACATTAACGTGGGCATAATGACTTCGATACAGCATCTCAGACCGGCAGCCCGTCGGGCCCTGCAAATCCGGACCTGTGCAGCATGCGGCGCGGCATCCAGCCAGCGCGGCTTTTCCGTCTTCAACCGGCCGCCGCCCAACTACGAAGGCCATGTGCCATTGACAAAGATGGAGCGAGCTGGTCTCGCCATTGGCTCCGGTGTCATGTCGCTCATCAATCCCTACCGCCACGGCAAGTGCTCATCGAACCTCAACACCCTGCCCTCCATACCCTTCCCTCCCACTGACCGCCCACCGGCGCCCAGACCTCATTGCAGCCCTCGGCGAAGCGACTGCGACCCCGTACTTCATCTACCGCCTGCGCGACGCCATGCTCGCCGACGCCACCGGCCGACGGATCCTGCGCGACCGACCGCGCATCTCCTCGCGCACCCTGTCCATGACGCGCCTGCGCGCCCTCCCGGCGGGCAGCGTCGGCCGCGCCTACGTCGACTGGCTCGACCGCGAGGGCGTCACGCCGGACACGCGCTCCGCGGTGCGCTACATTGACGACGAGGAGTGCGCCTACGTGATGCAGCGCTACCGCGAGTGCCACGACTTCTTCCACGCCGTCACCGGCCTGCCCATCGTCAAGGAGGGCGAGGTCGCGCTCAAGGCCTTTGAGTTTGCAAACACCCTGCTGCCGATGACGGGGCTCAGCATGCTGGCCGTCGTGACGATGAAGAAGAAGGAGCGCGAGCGCTTCTGGTCGATATACCTGCCGTGGGCGCTGCGCAACGGCGTCCGCAGCAAGGAGGTCATCAACGTCTACTGGGAGGAGCGCCTGGAGAGCAGCGTCGACGAGCTGCGGCGCGAGCTCGGCATCGAGCAGCCGCCGGACCTGCGCGATATTCGGGCTAGGGAGCGGTTGGAGCGCAAGAAACAGGCAAAGCAGACTGCATAGCTTGAGGATGGAGGACGTTGGATTTGCTTCTGCGTGGAAACTGTATTACTAGCTGTAGAATCATAGCGTATCCCCTGGAATTTGAACAGCATCAAAGTTCACCGAAACGAGGGTCCCCTGGAGTTTGAACAGCATCAAAGTTCACACAAACGAAGGTCCCCAGGAATTTGAACAGCATCAAAGTGCGCAGAAACGGAGGGCTTCGTGCGGATTGTCGTAAATATTTTGTGGGAGTGGTTCGCGTTGCTGCCTCGCCCCGGGCTTACAAGTCGAGGAAATCGTCATCGTCGTCCCACGCCTTGCGCCGGCTCACCACAATCTTCTCCTCCTCCTTCTTCTCCGCCACCGCGCTCAAGAGCTCCTTGAGCTGCTCTTCCGTGACCTTTTGCCGCAGCTGGCCCGACTGCGCCAGCGCAATCAGCCGGTTCTCGATCTCGGTCGCGCGCTCCTCCTTGACGAGGCGGATGCGGCCCAGGCGATCGGCGGCCTCGGGCTGGAGGATCTGGTTGAGTATGCTTTTACGGGCGTCTTCTTGCTGCCTGGGAGCGTCGTGGTCAGATTTGTGTTGTCCCGTTCATGCCCTGCAAGACTTACTGCTGCTGTTGCTCCTGGTCTTGTGAGCCGCCGCCACGGCGCTGGCCACCACCACCACCGCCGCCCTGTGCCTTGAGCTGCTGGAGACGAGCCTGGCGGATCTGAACGGGGTATTAGTATACTGTAGAGATCCTAAAATGCAAGAGCGCAGGTTACCTGTTCGAGCTCTGAATCGTCCATCGCGATTAGTTAGTTAGGTTCTTGCAAACGCTAGAGAGAGTCCCCGCCGCGGGGCAGAATATGGAATACCTGTAACTTTAAAGGGGCAGCTGTTGAATTACATAATGAAGGTTACCTGGAGGAAGTACAAACTCGTCGATGGAAACTGAACAGAACATGCAAGGATTTCCTTTGCTTCGTTTCATAGGAGAACATCCATCTCCCCAATTACTGTGCTTCTAGTGTTTTTCGCTGCCTTGGTGGCCTGCAAAGCGGTGGAGCTGTTGATAACCTGGGCAAGCAAGACCGCTCAGGTGGCAATTGGTTGTCAGACGCTCGACTTGTATTTTTGTGTTGATGATATTTTTCTTGCTACGGTTATAAAGGTCTCGAGCCTCAGTTAAATGGGATAAAATAATTCTTTACAAGGATGACGAAGGGAAACCGAGAATCAAAGCTGCGCCACATAGACAGCCACGTTTAGCCTCCCTTCTTCCTGCTCTCCGCTATTTTTGCATTCTCAACTTGGCACTGACAGTCCTCTCTCTGTATTGTGATCAAGGCCCGCATCACTCACCTCATTGTCATCATATTATGACAGCCGGAGTTTCCGTCAGAATGCCCCGAGTGAAAGTTTAACCATTATGGGTACTCACTAACAGCACACCGCCGCAGAGCCGCCTCATAACGTCATGACCTATGGCTGTGTCCTGCCGGCGCATGCCTGATCTGGTCAGTGATCTGCGCATCTACTCAGCTCCGCCTTGTTCTGCCAACGTTTCTTCGGTTCTCGGGCGTAATGGGCTCTGCGTAAGCTCCCAATACCCAGGGCGTCATAACAAACATGGACAAATGGTATAAATACGGCCGCGGCGGCGCGACTTACTGTGCAGCCGGCGACTTCATTCGCATCATCAGGATCCAGTGTCATCGTTGACTCCGGGAACGCTGAGTATTTTCAACATGCGCCTCCCATATACGCCTGCCGTCATTGTTGCCTTGTGTGCCAAGGTAACTCTCGGCGACTTCATCACACCGACATACCCGACGCCAGTCGACCTCAGCAGCAACCGCAGTCTCGTCCATACCAGCTGGCAGAAGCTTACCTCGTCGCTGGACCAGTACCTACAGGGGAAGCTCAATGCCTCAACTGCTGCCGCGTTTGCGGGTGTGGAAAAAGTCACCTTTTCTGTGGGAATGTTCTCGCTCAACGATCCACAGTCCCTCAAGCTACAGTATCATCATGCAGCCGCAGAGGTCAAGAACGCCACGGCTGGTACCAGGAGCGTCGACGAGAACACCATCTATCGAGTCGCGTCCGTATCTAAGCTCATAACGACCTTTGCTGGCCTGCTGCGCCTAAGTGACGAGGACTGGCACCGGCCTCTCTCTGAGATCAACCCAAATTTCAAGCAGCAGAAGAACTCAAGTGCAGTGGACGTTATTAAAACCACACAGTGGGACAAAATTACGCCATGGGCACTTGCTACACAGCTCAGCGGTTTGCCTACAGTGAGCACTCCCGATTTTGTGGTGCCTCCGTGACTTGCTAACTTTTGAGAGCTTGGCTTTCTTGGTGACTACTATAACGAATCACTGGCCTCGGAGTTTGGCGGCCCTATTGTAAACGTCAGCTCCCTCGGCTCCTGTGTCGACAATATCTACAACCACCAAGCTCTGACCTGCTCTACTGCCGAAATCATCTCATCTCTGAAGGACCTCCCACCTAACTTCCTGCCATGGAAGACGCCCGTCTACTCTGACCTTAACTTTATGTTGCTCGGGCTGGCCATTTCCGATCTGACTAACACGCCCATCGCGGACGTCTACAGCTCTGCCATCTTCAAGCCACTCAACATGACCTCGTCCAGCGCCCGCAGCCAGAATAAGACGCTATCACGCGAGGTCGTCGTTGGACCACTCGAGTCATACCAGCTGCTGGACTCCCTGCCCTTCACGGCCCCGTCCGGTGGTGTCCTCTCAACGCTCAGCGACCTCCGCAAGCTCGGCCTCGGCATCCTCAACAGCACGCTCCTCGACCGCAGCGCCACAGACCGCTGGATGAAGCCCGTCTCGCACACGGCGAGCCTGAGCTACTCCATCGGCGCGCCATGGGAGATTCACCGCTTCGTGCATTCGTCCGGCCGCGTGACGGATATATACACAAAGCTGGGCGACTCCGGCCTCTACGGCGCCGCGTTGGCCCTGATCCCGCAGTATGACGCTGGCTTCGCGTTCCTCAACGGCGCGAGCTCCGACGGCCGCTCCGAGACCGCACTCGGCATCCTGGACGCCGTGACCACCACCGTACTGCCGGCCCTAGAAGCCGAGGCCGCCGCCGAAGCGAAGCGCAACTTTGTCGGCACCTACTCCTCTTCTGCAAACGGCCTCGACGTATCCCTCACCGTCGGCTTCAACGCCTCGCGGGACGCCACCGACGTGCACTCCAGCCTCGTCGTGACCGAGTGGACGTACAACGGCACCGACATCCTCAAGAGCATCTTCTTTCGCGGCTTCACGCCGCGGCTTGAGCAATCCATCGTGCGGCGCGGCGCCGACGGCAAGCCTCGGCAGGTGGCTTTCATCGCGTCGACGTATGACCAGACGCCGACTTATGCCGCGGCGAAGCTGGGGCCGTGGACCGGCTTCTACCACTCCGACGGGGATTTCGTCTATACGGACCAGTTCCGTTACGGCGGCCAGCCTGCGCGGGAGCTCGTCTTCGACTTGGATGATACAGGCGCGGCGGTCAAGTGCACGCCTTCGTACCAAAGAATTGCATTGACAAAATCGAACAAGTAGTTAGTATGCAGAAATAGCCAAGTTGTAGTTAATTGCCGTTATTCACTGCGTTTGGAGCATGCTCTTCATTGTTACTATTCGTAATGAGCCAAGTTGATATTCCTGGATATGTAAAAAACATGTATAGTTGTACATGGTCTATGAGCTAGACATTATTGTATATTCATCCTCCATGCCCGACGTCACCGACGTCTCCTCGATGTGCACGTACGACTCGCGCTTCTCCGCCGCGATCGCGTTCTTGGCCTTGACCAGGTCCCATATCATCTTGTTCGTCGGCGCCTTGACGCCAAGCTGATGCGCGCGCCGCAGGAAGTACCCGTTCAGGTAGTCCACGTTGACAGGGTGGCCCAGGCGGAGGTCGCGGACGAGGGTGCTCTCGCGGCCCCGGTGGCGGAGGATGCGACGGTACAGCGCCTTTTGCGCGCGGTCGACGTCTAGCAGCTCGTGGTACGACTCAGCATGGCCGATCTCGGGCATGGCGCGCAGGACGGAGACGATTTCCTCGAGCAGGCCGCTGATGAGCTTCCGCGCGTTGGCATTGGGCAGAAGGCCAGAGTAGGGCACGTCAAGCAGCATGCACACGGGCTCGACTGCAGAGTCGAATATGACGCCGGGCAGCTTGTATCGAAACCAGCTGTCGAATGGTGTGTATTCTGTGCGGAGGAGCGTGGCTGCCTGTAGCGACTTTACAAAGTTGGTCCGCGTCTCGACTTTGGGCTGTTCCGTTGACATGACGGCGCTTCGTTGAACTGATGTGATGTTCCATATTCCATGGCGCAATTGTCGAACTGAGTCAAAATTTCTGTTGAATGCAAATTTGTAACTCATGTTGCCCAGCAAAAAGGTGGGCTCCTTTTCTGGAACGGAGAAGATCTTTTGTCGTACATCGTCCAGCACGCCGAGGCCCTCTGTCATTAAGCAAACAGTCGTATCATTATCAACCCGATGCTTGACTGCCTCGAGGGCCTCCATTGCCCCTTGGACCGTCTCACTCGAGACGACCAACTCGTCAATGTGGGCATCGCTTTTGCTCGCAAGCACCTGCCGGCCGACGTTTAGTGGCTCGAAGGTGGCAGTGCCGTGCTTGTCGAATCGCTGTAGGTATCGGTATTTATTTGAGGGACGAGTCCACGCCAGTCGCTCGACTGAGTCGTAGACTCCGGAGAGGGCGTGGGCGATGAACTTTGATCGTGCATCCTCGCCCAGAATATGAATCTTATGTACTGTTGGCGATTTCGACGCCTCGGGTGACAGTCGGACAGACGGTGCATAGTGCGGATTTCCACGGCCATTTCGTATTATCGTCGGCTCGACAATGCTAGATGTGGCTGCGCTGTGCTGCTTTGGTCGGTATGGTAGCTCGGGGCTGCCGCGAGGTATTTGCTTGTCCGTGCCGGCGCCCGCGACAGTACCGTAGCACCGCACGGCTCCGACAATGGAGCACTGGCTATCTCGTGTACATGATATTTGCCTGTGCAGGTCCTTGACGGACACTCGGGGGCGTGGTAATCGAGCCAGTGTGGCGGGATGAAGAGCCACGTGCAAGACGAGCTCTTGGATGTGACGGAGACGAGAGTGGCAAGACGCTGACCGAATGGATTATTCAAGGTACATTCGCCGTTGGGATTGGATGGCTATGGCGAAGGAGTCGTGGTAGGTATTGTGTGGATGGAATTGGCAATGGCTTTCGTGATGGTAGGCGACAAAGGAGATTTTCGGAGGCGACGAATGGCGAGCGTTCGGAATGGTCAGCAGCAGGAAATTAGCCCGGCTTGCCGCTGGGCGCATTTTCTTGCTGCTGGAGGCGACACCTTGCTAAGCGCATAGCTCGGATAAGTGCATTGAAAAGTTAACAAGAGCCACCACCAGCAATGAGCAATGGCAAGTGACAGGCCAACTACAACCAGTACTTTTTTGCGCAAGCACCGTATTAAAGATCGAAATATAATTCTTTTTCATCGGCCAATCTACTCACCATGTCTGACGTCAAAGACATCACCCGTGACCTCGATAAGCTGGACTCGCAGCTGGACAATCTGGAGGAGGCTCTCGCGCCGCTACTTGGCAACCTAGACGAAATTTCATCACAGCTACCACTTCTCGACAAGGCGAAGCTCTTCTCCCTAGCCGCTTACTCGATAGAATCCTTATTATTCTGTGAGCTGAAAATTGCATGGGTCAATCGGCGCGCCACTAACTGCTGTCGCAGCTACTCTCAAGCTTCAAGGCGCAGACGCGCAGAACCACCCCGTCTACGCCGAGCTCAAGCGCGTGCAGCAGTATTTTGGCAAGATCAAGGCGTTGGAGCAGCCTGCTAGAGAGAGGACCACGACTGTTAACCAAGAAGCCGCGGCTCGTGTGCTCAAAGCGGACCTGGTGAGTACTTCCCTCGGGTCCTGGTTTGCTTTTCTTTTTATATTTTGACTGACCACCTCGGGCCAGAGTGACAACAAGACAATCAGAGATAGGTTGGCAGAGAAGATTGCCGAGGAGCGCGCCAAGGCGCTGCTGAGATCTGTCGAGGGACGTAAGCGCCCAGCACCAGATTCAGCAGCCAGCTCTACGGATGATAGCAAAGGCGCCAAGAAGTCAAAAAACAAGCACAAGTCGAAAGGGAAGAATAAGATATAATTGCTAGACAAGTGGTGGGACGATGGATGGCGAGGAATGGCCACTGATACCCGGATTCTTGAAGGTGGTACAATGCTGCCACGGATGCGCGCAGTTTAAGCATCGCGAATATTGCAGATGGTTTGGAAGACACATATGAATGGCGTTTGGATAATTGGATTAAACCTTTTTTGATGTTCCGAACAGTTAGTCGGATTATTGACCCGTGACGGTAGTAACTGTTGTTGTTGACCCTGGTTGGGGTGGCGATTCATAACGGGCACCGACTCAAAGGGCTTTCTGACGGGCTAAGAGTTTCCTTCACAGTGATTTTTCCTTGTCCAGATATACTAGATTCTTTCCCATTGAGAGAGAGAGTGTGTGTGAAGTAGCTGCTGAAGCATTCTTGTCCTGAATTTGACTCGCTTCTGCTGCAATTCCTACATAGAAAAAAAATATAGATATATTTTAGTCCTAATAATAGATTATTGTAAATGAAACCTGTATACTATCCATTGCGTCAGCTATGTGCCATGTCAGGAGATTCGCTCCTGAGATGGCCAGCGCCGGTATGATTGTCGGTCACAGCGAAACATCAGCAAAGACTTTGCCTTGTGGCGCTCTCTGTCTACTTGCATGCCCTCAGTCGGGAGTTGAGAACGTGAGGTAAGAATTTACGGGCTGCTTGAGAGCTTTTGAAACGTAATGATCGCTCGAGAATACGCTACCCTACGTGAAAATGTCTGTTGGTCAGCGTGAAACTGTTAGCTTATGATACTCCGGATGTTGTTAGTGCTCAGATAAAGCGAAAGGAGATGATCATCATTGGCGGCACTTGATGATAGTAGGATGACCGAAATCGTAATTGGAGGGCCGTTCGGGTCTGTTGGGACGTCCGATATGTCGTAAGCCGTGACAGCTGCCCAACGTAGGGCAGAGTCTGCCTTCTGACCCCGGACCCAACAGCCCCTCCGGCGCTCGCATCCAGGCTGCCGGACGCATCACTTCAAGATGACATGGTGATTAAATGTGTCCCAAGAGTTTGTATGCGGGGCACATATGACATAGCTGCGTGCAGCTGGCGCCCGGTCAGCTTGGGCACCAGATTGTGTGGACCAACTGCAACTTGACACGCTGCGTAAGTGAAGCTGGCGCGCGTGAAAACGTGCTGGTTGGCGCAAAAGCTTAAGATGTGTAACTGGGAGGTAGTTCACCTCCCTGCGGAGATTTCTTGCGTGAGCAACCTGCCGTACAAGCACCTGGGCACCCTATAGCTGTGTTGTCACGGCACCAACTTCTGTAGGGGACTGCCTCATGACATGTGCCGTGTTTTGTGGAATGACAACAGCCTCACTGAGAAGAATAATTTGAAACAGAAATGCATCAAAATGGTCCAGTCAGCATGCTGCCCCAAGCTATGCGTTGGGGTAAGGTCAGTTTTGGTGTTGTACGCGTGTTACACTGACATTGGCATCGCCGCCCAACCGAGAAGTTGTCGCAACTGTATATAATAAGTCCGCTCTGTGCCATGAGTTTAGTAAATGTTGTCAGATCAAGAACGTACTTTCACTTACACACCTGCAAAAGAACAACGGAAAGACCCTTTGTGAGTAGAATGTCCACTCGTGAGGCGGGTATGCCTACGGGAACGTCGCTAACATGACCAAACAGAAGAATCAAGGAGCCCAGTCCTCATGGATACACCCCCCCAGCTTCCTCCACGGCCGCCGACCCCAATCGTGCCAACGCAGGTACCTGCGGCGATCTTGACATGGGCGCAGCTGTTCCTGGTGTCGCGCGGTGTCTGCGGCTGCGGCTCATACCACTTCGCCGGCATGTGCGGTCACATCGTCATCACGCAGCTGCACTATTGCGGCAGTACGAGGTCACCGGCGGGCCTGCCGGCAAATTGCGGCCGGACGACGCAGAACTACAACGTCGTGGGCTATGTGGTTCGGATCATGTGCAGGACGTGCTACGACCGGACGGCGGAGGGCCTGTGCAATGGTGTCGTGCCGAGGCGTGGGGGGCATGGATGATGCGAGAAGTTGCTTTGGCAGCGGAGGAGAGCCTGCGAGAGAGATATTGCTAGCTGCCGTAGCGTTTTTCACAGCGAGTTCTGCTTGTCGCGTGGTTGCACCCATGGCAGCAGCAGTTCACAACAGAGCGAGGAGTCATAGTATAGTGGCATGGTCTAGAGCAGGTTGGCAGCCTTGGTGGGATGGGACATGGAAGTATGAAGGTAGCCATTTGCTCTTTGTAGTTCATTTTGCATTGCCGATTTGCCTGCCCTGTAAATTATCGTGATAGAGGAGAAC
The DNA here is from genome assembly GCA_025583755.1 of Cordyceps tenuipes. Lineage (NCBI taxonomy): Eukaryota > Fungi > Ascomycota > Sordariomycetes > Hypocreales > Cordycipitaceae > Cordyceps > Cordyceps tenuipes. The sequence continues at coordinate 27,140 of JANZYN010000136.1, forward strand.
GGGCGTGCCTTGAAATCAGAGCCAATACGCGTTCCTCGACAAGAGTGGGCCAGGAACCGAACCTGATTGGCCACGTCTCGCCACCCAACCGGTCTTTGCGGATTACCATTCCCCGAGTTTCCATTTCTCCATCCATCAGGAACCTTTTTTCTACTTCTCGATCCCGCAATCTCCAAGCCAGCAGCCTTCCCATTTGCCTCGAATCCACAAACCCCTCAACCTCACAATGCCTCGTCAACGCTCTGCTGCCCGTGCTCCCGCCCGCGCCCCGACTCGCCCGACCGCCGCTGCCCCTGCGCCCGCGCCGCAACAGGCTCGTCCGGCCACCACCATGGCCGCGCCGCCTCAGCAGTACCAGCAGGCACCTGCTCAGTCGCAGGGCCCTGGTCTGTTTGGCCAGATGGCCAGTACCGCTGCGTAAGTGAGCCCTTCAACACCCCCAAACCGGGCTGGAAACGGTGAGGGGGGGGGCAGCTAGGTCGAGAGCTGCATTCACCCCCCGCTCGCGAGCCGCCTTTTACGTAAATAAGAAAGAAAAAAAAATCTAACAAACTCGCAGCGGTGTCGCGATCGGCTCATCGGTCGGCCACGCCATCGGCGGCTTCTTCTCCGGCGGTTCGTCGGAGCCCGCGCCCCAGCAGGTCCAGGCCCAGCAGCCAGCCCAGCAGCAGCAGCAGTACAACAACAACTGCGCCGGCGCCGCCCAGAGCTTTACCAAGTGCATGGACGACAACGGCGGTAACATGCAGATCTGCAACTGGTACCTTGAGCAGCTCAAGGCTTGCCAGGCCGCTGCCAGCCCGTACTAAAACCACAGGGAGCTGAGCCTCGACGCGGAACGAAACGGAGAAAAAGACCATCTCATCTTCGTAGACAAATCCAAGCATTGAGCGGTGGACGATACATATAGATCGGTTGATTTTCAATACGAAAAAAAAAGAGAACAAAACATAAAACATCTCAGGAAAGGTGACGACGAAAAGGAAATGCCAAGGAACAAGGCCAGCAGGCCGTTTGTCCCTACGCGTTTATTGTACAATACGGTGTTTGGAAAATGCTTGGAATGGTTTCTCGATGAAGAGCTGTATAGTATAATCAAGCAATCCGCTCCAGTTAAATGATAATCCTCAGAGTTACAAGCAAGGCCTCTCAATTCTCATCTTCATCTGGTCTGGGCTCGAAGTTTAGCTGTGACATGTCAGAGATGCGACTACACGGTTGAAGACTTGACCGCACTTACGGAATTCCCATTGTAAAGCTGCTGATCGCCACGCCTGTCGTTTGGGTTCTGAAATGCCTGGACACGCTGGTTGCGTAGAACCGAGGGTGAATTGGTATCGTCTTGACTGGTGGCTTGCGCCATGGGCTGGGCACCGCCGCCGAGACCAATGATGCCCACGAGCCAGGCAAAAAGGCCGAAAACAAAGGTCATGATCCGATCAACGATGCCCTTCGAAGGGCATTGCGAGTCGTAAGCCGCGGCGAATCGTTGAATTGGAATCAACAAAAGTGTGGATGAAGGAGAGAGCCCAAGTTCACTTAGAGATTTGCCCTCTTCCGTGGTGTCGATGTTCTTGTTGGGGAGCGGAGTGAGAATTTGTTTGAAAAAGTATGGGTCGTTACCATCAGACCGTTCCTTGTCGACCCAGTCCCGAATGTCCTTGATGCTCTCGGTAACCTGGAATTTGTTTCGGAGTGTAGACCCATCTGAGAGCCGTACTTGAATTGCAGCAGCGGTGCTTGTGCGGCTCGAGCTTGACCTAGATGCAGCCTTGGCCTGCTCTTGTTCTTTTTCTTCGGCTTCCAAAGTAGCAAGATCTTCTTGCCTTTGCCTCTTGCGCTGAGCGGCTAGCTCACGCCGAGCTACTTTGTCATCTTCGATTTTTTTTAGAATCCTGCGGCGTTCGTCGTTTTGCCGTGCCTTTTTCTTCTTCAGCATATCGGCAGCCTCCTGTTGGGCGTTACTTTGAGATGCCGCTGCGGGCAATTCTCCTACAGCTTTGCCCTTGCCCTTGAGAGCGGCGGTGGTAGTGCCCTCTGCGGCAGCGGCAGCCTCTGCCGCCTTGGCCTTGCGCTCTGCGTCCTCCTTCAGGACCTTGGCAGCTCTTTCAGCCAGGATGCGGCGCACATTTGCTGAGCTCTCTGCTTCTGTACTAGCGGAGAGGATGGTGGATGTTGCCGGTGCTGGCGACTCCGTATTGGATGTGGGCGTGGCGACTGGAGCCACGACATTGGAAGTTTGAGTAGAAGGCGCAGGGTTAGACACGGGCGCGTTACCACCCGAGAAGACATTAGATAGTCGCCGGAGAAAATCGCCCTTTGCCGTGCCTGAGGCAATGTATTCCTTCAATTCGCCATGCTTCATGATGACAACTGTAGGAGTCTTAGGCAGGGGAAAGATTTGAGCTAGATAGCCAGCCTCCTCAGAGCCCGCCTTGAGTCGGAGCGCGATTGCTTTAGAGACAATCATGTTGCTGATCTGGAGTTCAGTTAATACATGCACTCTTCGAATTGAAATTCATCGGTACAAACAGCTTCATCTTGTAGATATTCATTCTCCCATGTTTGACTCTCATCGTCGTCATCTATGGCATGTTAGATTCGCGTCGCCTCGTCGCGTGGCTCATTGAGCGACGCTTACCCGTCACGAAGCACAGCACCAGCTTCTGGTGGCCAACTGCCGTCGAAATTCCATCTTGAAGCGACCCTTGGAAGAACATTGCAATGGATATGTCTGCAGGCGATGAGACTAGACGTGATCGAGTCCGCCGGAACGCAACGCGACGCAGTGACGGTTGACGGAAGCCGGAGGGCGCGATGGGCAACTGATCTCGGCGTTATGTCAATGAAAATAGTTGCACTGCCGAAGTGTACTTTCTGGGACCCCAGAGTGCCGCAGCGTGATCGATGGTAGGATGAGATCTACCGTCGCCAACAGATGGAATGAGAACAGCTTCCACCTACGACAAGGTTTGGTGGTTGCTGTGCTTGCAGCATGGTTTCGCCACGTGTGGCTGCCCGCGCCACATGCACGTGCCTCTATGCTAGAATCTATACCTCAGGGGGAATTAGTACACAAACTCTTTCTCTCTCTGTTTTAAATAATTTCTTCAAAAAGATTGGCTACGCCAGCTTCTCTCCGTAGACGCTGGGTGCAACCATTCCAGTAGTATTTTGGCTTTAACATGCCCGATCCTGTTAAGTTTATCGATGCTTGCTCCTACTCTTGCCGCCGCGAATCGGACATCTACAACATATGATGCCAGCCGGCATCGCAGCATAGGCTGTGGACAAGTCGGTACGACACATCTCACAGAAAACTATGTTCATCTAGGAGCAGGCAGGTTGTATTGGGAGCCACACTCCATGCACGAGGCCGTGAGCGGGATCTTATTTATCTGCCGCGGATCTCTTTCTACCCTCCCTCTGTTTACCAAGAATTACGAAAACTTGGCGCCGCCCAAATTTACGCCTCCTCTCCCTGCCCTCTTGCCGCAGGATTCGTCTGTTCTTTACTGGCCGCAATCATGACGACTGATTACCGAGCCTTGGCTCTTGCTTTTTTCTCTCTGAAGCAGCTCGTATCCCCGCCAACGTCGGCATACCGCTTTCAAGGTTCCATGCAGTCGAGGCTCTGCACGCCCCCGCCACCGATGGTCCGATGCTGGCTGAGAGAAGCCACCGATGGTCCGATGCTGGCTGAGAGAAGCCACCTTACAGGGGATTGAAAGGAACAGCACAGGTTACCGCAGCCGGGCGACTCTCTGCATCGATACATGGGGCTCTGGCTACAGGTCTGGCCTGCTGATGAGATGCGGCCAAATCTATCCCCTACTCCACGTGGGTGGAACTGACCTCAAATACAAAGCACACCGTTCAGGGCTTGTCGACCTCGCTTGACACCGTGTATTTAACCCAACTCGGGAGGCCAGGACGAGCAGCCGGCTCGATGATTGGGACTGCGATCAACGACGACCAAATGCCGGGCGCCGAATCTTTGCGGATTATACGGGGCAGAGTCAAGACGTTCAGTCGAGACACGACCCGCCAATGTCGTTGTGTGGGAGAAAGCAGCCCGGCAGAGAAACATCCCGGCGAACCAAGACCATGTGGACTGGATGAGAGAATAGCAAAATTAATTTGTCTCTCACTCCTCACCCCACCCCCCAGCTCTGCATTTTCGACGCTGACTGAGTCGCGATGAACAGGCGCGCCACTATCCAGATGCCGTGAAACCTGCAACATATGCATAGGCAAGGACCGAAATAGCTGATTTGAGACACGCGGCTCGATGGCCATTGTTGACCTCCCACACTTCGTATCGGCTCATGCATCCAGGACCTGCGGGACTGGCCGACGCAGTCAGACCCCCGATGACGGGAGGCGGCGTGCAGCGGCTTACACAAATGCAATTTATAGACAAATGGTCAACCTGATAGCCGAACACAGTAGATCTGTCGCTAGCGTTTCGGGGTAGCAACGGCACCGCTCGATCGCCACCTCCAAGCGACAAGGCAATCTAAATACTTGGCATGACATGTTCTCGTGACGATGGTTTATATATATTGCATCACGACCGCGTTTAGTGTACTGCATGGCCGGGAAGCAGCGCATGCCTTGGCGATCTGTAGCAGAGCTCTCCCATCCCGGCAGCTTGCAGACCTGGGAGCAGCCAGCAATTATTAGGCACCAACTGCGTCTCGAGGTAGGACAGCAGCGGTCTCGCCTCAATCTTTGACGCCTACTCCGTATTACCTTCCGTTTCTTGGCCGAAGATCGCATTCCTGTCCCTCCAATGACACCTGAAAATTCCAGCCATGACACCAAAAGACGCCTGGCCGAAGCTGTATCGTTGCGACCACATTCACGGCACATTGTGCAGGATCCGTTCGCTGGATCTTAGCTTGTCGTGGGGGGGGCTATGCAGTGATTGGAGCTGCAAACATGTTTTCAAACTGCCCAATCGGTCTTGGATTCGATCACGGCCGCGCCGTTCGCCGAGTTCCATCTGCCCGAGTCCCGACCCTGGCGTTCTGTGTTCTGTTCTTTCCGAGACCGGGCGCCAACCCGGAGCTATACGCTCGCGGACATATTCTTTAGAGACTTAATATCTCAGTTATCCGAGACAATACATCTCAATCTATGCATTGTAGTCTCAATTGGACACCATGCTGCTGCAATATGTCAGTTTCCCGAGACAATAAACCCAATCCATGCATTATAGACTCAATTAGACGTCATACTGCCGCTGAATATCCCGTGTCCCGTTCGCAAGCAGCTATCCACTCTGTGCTGCCCTCCAGTAATGAAATCGTCGGAGTAGTTGCCCTCCGGTATGGGACATGTAAATAGATTCCGTGGTTAGATAATTGGTAAAGTCGTTTTGATTTGTACACTCCTCAGGTAACAAGAATTGGAACATACCATTCCCTTGCTCACCTTGTTGGCTCTTGAGTCCATCTGCTGCAATTATTTCACCTCTCTGTTCAGTTTGAATAGGTTCAACATGTCTGAAAGTAATCCCACGGAGCCTATTGCCATCGTTGGAAGTGCCTGCCGGTTCCCCGGCGGTGCATCTTCTCACGCTGCACTCGCTGCCCTGCTCAAGAATCCCCGCGACGTTGCCGTGGACATTTCTCCAGAGCGCTTCGATTTGACGGCATACTATCATCCTGATGGCCATCATCACGGCTCGACAAATGTGCGGCAGAGCTATCTTCTCGACACGCAAGAACTTCGCCGCTTCGACTCCATGTTCTTCAACATTAGCCCCAACGAGGCAGACTCGATGGATCCCCAGCAGCGGCTCCTCCTGGAGACGGTGTATGAGGCACTCGAGTCTGGAGGGCATAGAATTGAGGATCTCCGCGGATCCGATACGGCCGTCTATACCGGAACTATGAGTGCTGACTACGTCGACACCATCATGCGCGATGCTACCTCTGTTCCGACGTACGCCGCCACCGGCACCAACCGAGCCATCATCTCGAACCGCGTCTCGTACGTCTTCGACTGGCATGGTCCGAGTATGACCATCGATACAGCCTGTTCATCTAGCTTGATTGCGATCCATTTGGCCGTCAGGACCCTGCGTGCCGGTGAGTCGAGGGTTGCTCTAGGCTGCGGCACGCAAATCATTCTGAACCCGGAGCAATTTATCCTCGAGAGCAAATTGAACATGCTTTCACCCAACGGCCGCTCTCGCATGTGGGATGCCGACGCTGACGGTTACGCTCGCGGTGAAGGTGTTGCGGCAATAGTCCTGAAGCGCTTGAGCGACGCCATCGCCGATGGAGACCATATTCAATGCATCATCCGGGAGACCGGGACCAATCAAGACGGCCATTCTAACGGTATCACGGTGCCCAGCTCCGAGGCGCAGGCTGCCCTCATCCGCGACACGTACAAGAGAGCCGGACTCGATCCCGAAACCAACGCGGATGACCGCCCTCAGTTTTTCGAAGCTCACGGTACCGGTACCAAGGCAGGCGATCCAAAGGAAGCAGCCGCCATTCACCAAGTCTTTGGCTCCAAGACAAAGGATGGCTCAGAGCCATTGTATGTTGGATCCATCAAAACTGTCATCGGTCATCTCGAGGGTAGTGCTGGTATCGCAGGCGTACTCAAGGCCTCGGCTATGGTTCAACATGGTGACATCTATCCGAACCTCTTGTTGAACAGGTTGAATCCTGATGTTGTTCCGTTCTACAAGGGCGTCGAGGTTCCAGATCAATGTCGTCCTTGGCCCAAGCTTGAAAACGGTGTCCCTAGACGTGTCAGTATCAACAGTTTCGGTAAGCTCTTGTACCTCTGAGACACATCTGCCCTTTCACTTACACGCTCCAGGGTTCGGTGGCAGCAACGCCCACGCAATCATTGAGCAATGGCGCGGCACTTCATCCGAGAAAGAATCACCCGATTCGAATCGAGACGCGCCTCAGGCGACTCCAATTACCTTCTCAGCGCATTCCGAGACTAGCTTGCTTGCTCAGCTCCAGGCCTACTCAGCCTTTCTCGATAGCAACGAGACAATAAACATCGGCGACTTAGCCTGGACTCTGCAAGCGCGAAGGTCCGAGTTGAATTACAAAATCTTTTTTTCCGCTTCTTCAATTTCTCAACTCAAGTTCAAGATTGATGCCAAGCTCCAGGAGGCTGCTAACAAGCAACCTTCCCCTGTTGGCACCAAAATCAGGAATGGACAATCGGCGCTTAAAGTCATGGCCATATTTACTGGACAAGGCGCACAATGGCCTTCCATGGGAGCACAGCTTCTCGAATCCTCCCAGTTTGTGCGCAGGCGAGTGCAGGAGCTGCAAGAGTCTCTCGCTACCCTGGACCATGATGAGAGGCCTTCATGGAGTCTTGTCGAGCAGATCCTCGCCCAGGGTGAAGCTTCACGGCTGTCCTCAGCGGAGATAGCGCAGCCTCTATGCACCGCAATTCAAATTATCCTGGTTGATCTCCTACGCGCCGCCGGAGTGCAGCTCCAAGTCGCTGTCGGTCACTCGTCGGGTGAAATCGCTGCAGCCTATGCTGCCGGCTTCATCTCTGCAAAAGATGCGATCCGGATTGCCTACTATCGAGGCCGGGTCCTTCAGAGCGCCGGTAAAGGCGCAATGATGGCGGCTGCCCTGTCCTGGGAGGAGGCTTCCGAGTTCACACAGCTTCCAGCGCTGCTTGGGCGCGTAGCCATCGCGGCGCACAACTCGCCGGCAAGCGTGACACTGTCTGGAGATGTGGATGGTATTGCCGAGGCAAAACAGATGCTGGACGAGAAGAAGAAGTTTGCCAGGCTCCTGAGAGTAGACAGGGCGTACCATTCCCACCACATGGTACCCTGTGGTGAAGCCTATGTCGACGCGCTCCGTTCCTGCGTCAGCTCTCATTGTACCCGGTCAGACGACTCTTGCGCATGGTTCTCGAGCGTCAGGCCTGACTCATCTCCTATGAGGGGTGACGAAACTCTACAAGCAGAATACTGGAGAGACAACATGACCAGCCCAGTTCTGTTTGCAGAGGCTGTGCGGAGTGCCATCGCGCATGATGCCGAGATTGGTCTTGTACTTGAGATTGGCCCTCATCCGGCGCTCAAGGGTCCGGCTCTTCAGAATATCACCGAGATTCGCCCCACGGCGCCTCCATATTCCGGAACACTTTCGCGAGGGGCAAGTGATGTCGAGTCCCTTTCTGACGCACTTGGCTTCATGTGGACGCATCTGGGCTCTCGCGCACTCGATTTTCAGACGTATGGTCGGCTGTTCTATTCGCAAGAGCACAAGCCTCGCCTCGCTATTGGCCTGCCCACCTGCCAGTGGGATCACGATCGTGACCACTGGAGCGAGTCTCGTCGGTCTCGACGACTGAACAGCCGGAAACGACCGGCCCACGAGGTATTGGGTGTTCTCGCCTCGGAGTCGACCGCGCAAGAGCTGCGCTGGACAAACGTTCTGAAGCAGTCCGAGATCCCGTGGTTAGAAGGCCACAAGATCCAGGGCCAAGCGGTGTTTCCTGCTGCCGGGTACGTTGCCATGGCTCTAGAAGCGTCCAAGGAGCTCGTGCCCTCCGACATGGCCATCCAAGACTTTGAGCTCTGCGACCTGTCCATTGAAAAGGCCATTGTTTTCGAAGAATCGCAAGACTCTGCCGTCGAGACGCTCGTAACTCTCACAAAAATCAACAAGCACGATTATGCGGCCGAAGCATTTTTCTCTTGCTATGCCCTGCGCATGCACAAGGCCGGCGGCGAAGCCGATTTGGAGCGAATTGCAAGCTGCACCGTGATGGTCTCGCTCAAGACATCCCAGAACGAGAGAATGAGTGTAGCGCCCGAGAATGACTATCGAATGTCGAATATTGACACTGAGCGCTTCTACACCTACCTCGCCGAGCTGGGATACAACTATTCTGGCCCTTTCAGGACAGTGAGCGAAATGCGACGCAAGTTCCATACTGCAATGGGCCTCATTCCGCGCCTTCCGTTCATCGATGAGCAATCACTGAGCTATGTAGTGCACCCCTCCCTTCTAGACATGGCCTTCCAGCTCGTCATGCTTGCCTTCGCTGCTCCGGGCGACGGCGGGCTGTGGGCGCTTCATCTTCCAACCTCGATTCAGACAATTCGCGTGGCTGGCGAACTTTGCTCCATGGCATCAGATCAACATCCAGTTCTCCTTGCAGAGGCGACAACCGACGGAGGCTCCACGTCAATCTCCTCTCATGCCGATCTTATGAGCCAGGATCGGCAACACTGTTGGATACGGGTTGAAAACGTCATAATCAAGCCCTTTGCCCCAGCAACAGAGTTGGATGATAGAGTCACGTTTACGTCAACAAAGCTTGGAGTCGTAGAGCCCGATGCACGCGAAATCGCACAAGGCATCGAGCCGTCTCTTGCTGAGGCCGAAGCCGCCATCGCTTGCGAGAGGATCGCGTATTTCTTTCATCGCAAGTGGCAGTCGGAGGGCTCTGACTCCAACTGGGATAGCCTCTCGTCTTCTCTTTCCTTGCCAAATTGGGTCAATGACACAGTTTCTCGAGCATCGGCGGGAACTCACTCAATCTTGGAGAGGGAGTGGTCAAATGATAGCGAGCAAGATATTGCAGCTCTTGCTTTTGAATATTGGGACTGTGTCGATGTCCGTATCTTGACTACTGTGGGAGAGAAGATGAGAGCTGCCATTCGAGGCGAGATCACAATAGTAGAGGACATGACTGCCGGAGACATGCTCGATGAATATAATCGCAGCTGTATCGGTATCGCCACCTATGGCGCTCTGCTGGCGAAGCTTGCAAAACAAATCAGCTTTCGTTATCCACGGACAAAGTTTATAGAAATTGGTAAGTCTCGCTATTTTGAGAACCTGCGTGTGTGTCATTCCTCTAACTTGCCATTATAGGCGCTGGTGCTGGAAGCTGTACCGAGCCCGTCCTCTCCGTTGTTCATGACACCGTGTCGTCTTATACATACACGCACATGTCGAGCCTTCATCTTGAAAAGGCCGCAGAGACATTTTCCGAGTTTAGCGACAAAATGAATTTCAAGGTCCTAGACATCGGGAAGCCACCAGAGTCGCAAGGATTTCCGCCGCAATCATACGATGTTGCCATCGCCGTGAACCTGTTGCATGCAACGACATCGTTGGAGGACTCACTCAAGAATGCCCGGCAGCTATTGCGGCCAGGCGGATACATGCTGCTCTTGGAAATGACTCAAAGTGACTCCATCCGTCATTCGACTATCATGGCTGGACTCCCTGGCTGGCGGATTGACCGCGAAAATGATCGCCCTCCACAGTTAGGTGTGCCGACCAAAACATGGCATGCCATCCTGAGCAAAGCTGGATTCAGCGGCGTGGACACGAAAACACCAGTAGTCGATGGCGTCACTTGGCCGTTCTCCATTCTTGTTTCGCAGGCTGTTGACGAGCACATCCAGCTGCTTCGACAGCCCCTCGATACCTCCTCCTGGTCAATGCTATTCACCCCTTCGCTTCGTATACAAAGCCTCGTGATTGTCGGAGCAGGCACAAAAGCGACAATGAAAATTTCGGGAGAGTTGTTGGAGCATCTCACTAGCTTCTGTGACGACGTCACAGTCCTGAAGGGCCTTCCCACGGATGATGACACCCTTGAATTGAACCCTCTAAGTTGCTTTATCAACTTAGTTGATCTAGACTCACCAATCTTCAAGGATATGACATCAGAAAAGATTCGAGGACTCCAGAACATGTATGACTGTGCTAGAATGGTGCTTTGGGTTACTGAGGGCGCCCTTGTCCGCGAGCCGTATCACATGAGCAGCATCGGGTTCACTCGCACCATTCGACGAGAGGCGGAGCACATAGGTGTCAGTCAGCTTGACGTACCGGATAAGAGTGAGCCCAAACTCTCAAAATACATTGCGGAGTATTTTGTCCAACTCTGGGCCCTTGGTGAATGGGCAACTGACCAGGATGACGTCGACAGCAGGCAACTGCTTTGGTCAAACGAGCCTGAAATGTTCCTTGAAGGGGGCAAGCTAATGGTGCCGCGCTTGTTGCCAGAAACTGGTCCAAATAACCGCATCAATGCATCACGTCGCGTCGTTAGGAAACAACTTCTTGTCAGCTCAAGCAACAATCTCAGGCTAGAGTACGACTCGATGGCCTTACTTTACGACCTTGTCGAGTCTCCCATCATCAGACAAAAGCAACGACTCTGCGCAGAGAATGGGAGCATTACTGTCAAGCATTCAACTCTGATGGCCCTGCATGTCGTGGCAGATACTTTTCTCTTCCTGGTCTCCGGTGTTGACAGCAGTTCAGGCGACTCCTTGATCGGATTCGCGGCTACCAATTCCTTCTATACGGCCCCGGTCGCAGCTGTCAAGCTACCGTGTCGAGCACTAGTTGGCGTGTCAATGGATGTTCTCCTAAAGAATGTTGCGAGTCAAGTGATAGCCTCCTCCATCATAGATTTGGTTAGTCCTGGAGCGCGTATCTTGGTCTGCTGCGATAGTGCCGAGCACGTCTTTGTTCAAGCTCTATGTGAAAGGCTTGCGAACAGCGGGTCAAGCATTATACTGATTGCAGATGACCAATCTGTAAAACGTCAAGCTCAGAATGTGTCGCAGATCGAACTCAGTTGTCAGATGTCCCAACAAATTGTGCGACGAACTCTTCAATTGGCTAAGCCTACTCACTTTCTGGACATGTCCAATTTTGGCCAGCAAAGAGAGGCTGGACACAGCAGGGACATCGGCCTGTGCGTCCTCAAGAATCTACCCGTTGGATGCAGACTACTCCACCCGGATTCACTTTTCCAGCGAGAGTCACGGCAGATAGCGCTCGGAAGCAAACACAAAATTACCTCACGGCTCGAAATTGCTGTTCTGAGGGCGCATTTAGCAGCAAGCAGCTTCACAGAAAAAAGCGTACCGACGGCGGCCATCTCACTCCAGGGCGTTCGCCAGAGAGACTTCCCGATCCATGTAACAACCGTGGTCGACTGGGCCGCCGATACACTAGTTGAGGCAACTATCCGGCCGGTAGACACCGACAAACTGTTTTCGGCCGACAAGACGTATATACTTGTTGGGCTTACTGGAGAGCTTGGTCAATCGCTTTGCGAGTTCATGGTCGCGCACGGCGCAGGTTGCGTGTGCCTCACCAGCCGCCGCCCCAAGGTTGACGAGAGATGGCTGTCTTCATTTCAGCAGACTGGCGCAAAGGTCAAGGTTTTGAGCATGGATGTGACGGACAAAGCTGCCATGGAAAAAGTCGTACAAGATATCCGAGTCAGCTGCCCTCCCATCGCTGGTGTGGCCCACGGAGCGATGGTATTGTCGGACGCATTCTTCTCGCAGATGACAACGGATCAGATGAATGCGGTTCTAGGACCCAAGATCCTCGGAGCCATGAATCTCGACGATATCTTTAGGCGAGATGAGCTGGATTTCTTCGTGCTTTTCTCCTCTGTCGTCGCCATAGCGGGCAACCAAGGCCAGTCCAGCTATTCTGCTGCAAACGCATACTTTGGAAGTTTGGCCAGGCAAAGGCGAAAGCGTGGTCTCTCAGCCTCTATTTTTGACATTGGCCGAGTTGGAGGGCTCGGGTACTTTGAGAGCCAAAGCCAAGAGTTGCAGCGCCAGATTATCCGCACTGGGCTGCCTCCTGTGTCTGAATCTGATCTCCATAAAGCTTTTGTCGAGACAATACTGGTGGGCTATAGTCGGCCAGAGGACCAACTAGGCTTACCGGAGGTTGCGGTGACCGTTGGCATTCGGTGTTTCACTGAAGGCGAAAAACTCAAAGGTCACTGGTTTACCAATCCCTTGTATTCTCATCTGATAATGGAGCCGACCGCCAGCGAAGGCGAAGTTGTATCTGGCACTGGTCAAGACTTTTCAAAGGAAATGCTGCGCGCTGGAAAACGTGTGTTGGAAGCCAGATGCCCGGAAGAAGCCACCGCAGCACTTCAAGGTAAGAAGACGGGAGCGTGTCGATTGACATGAACCCGACATGGCCACTCGTATTTTGTCATTTTGTATGCGCTAACATGATATACATAGAGAGTTTCGCGTTCAAGCTGCAGGCAGTCTTGCAGATGTCTGATCGACAACTAGACCCTCATTCGCCTCTGGTTGAGCTTGGCATCGACTCTCTCGTGGCTGTGGAGATTCGATCTTGGTTTCTCAAAGAACTCAAGTTGGACATCCCTGTTCTCAAGATAATCGGCGGTGCCTCTCTTCTCGAAGTTTGCGATTTCGCCCTGGGGAAGCTGTCGAAGAATGTGATTGCCACTGTTGAGGACGGGGAAGCAAGCGGGAAAACCACGACACCAGTAAGCGAGCCGGCACCGTCGGCTACTCCGGCTTCTTCAAAAGGCGACACAGACTTTTCTTCATCAGGGCCACTCACAGAGGACAGCAGTTCGGCGCCACGGAGCGCGACTCCTGGTTTGTCTTCGAGCCAAGAGTCTTTTGAGAATCATGAAATTTCCGGGCCTGGCGTTGCAGAAGACATCCCAGAGTGTGCTGACAAAGCAGTGGAGCGAAAGGAGCAAGAGTGCATCGCCCCAATACAACAAACTCTTCCAGGCCAGAAAATTATCAACCGGGTTCCTATTTCGTTTTCGCAGTCAGGATATTGGGTTCTTCACAATCTTGTTGATCCGCAGTCGTCCAATGTTGCCCTCTGCTATCGCGTGGACGGCGAGATACGCGCCAATGACTTGAACAAGGCACTCAGGATTGTCTGCGCCAGACACGAGGCTTTGCGCACCAGCTTCGTCCAGAGCGATGACGCCGCTGTTCCAGCCTATCAATGCATCCTAGCCAGATCGCCGGTAAGGCTGAAGTGCGAAAGCATCAGCAGCACGCTTCAAGTCTCACAGCGTTTCCATGAGCTGAAGAATCACGCGTTCGACTTGGGCAGCGGCGAGCTGCTTCAGGTACTCCTCCTCACCCTTACGCCGACTTCCCACTTCCTCATGGTGCTCTATCACCATATCCTGATGGATGGTGTTAGCTTCCAAGTCTTTCTGTCAGAGTTAGAGAGTGCCTATCAGAACCAAGCCTTGGGACCGCCGCCACGCCAGTATCCAGACTTTTCTTTGTCGCAGCGACTAGCCGTCGAGCAAGGCGACTTAGATAAGGAGCTACAATACTGGCGAGCAATTTTTCCAGACAGCACCCAGCCGCCTGTCCTGCCCCTGCTGCCGGTCGCGCAAAGAAGCACACGCGAGAGCAGGACTGCCTTCGGAAATCACGAAGTATTCCAGATACTGTCGCCACAGCTCTCGGAGAAGATTCGGATCTTGTCAAAATCCCACCACGCGACACCGTTCAACTTTTACCTTGCCGCTTTTCGGGTTCTACTATTCAGATTCACCGACGCAGACAATCTTGTCATTGGGATGAGCGATGCCGGTCGGAATCACGGCAACCTCTCCAACAGCATTGGCTTCTTTCTCAACCTCCTTGCCCTGAAATTCGAATCCCGCCCGAACCAATCCTTTGTGGATGCCATTAACGAGGCTCGAACGACATCCCATGCAGCTTTAGAGCAATCCCGCCTTCCTTTTAACGTCCTCCTGTCTGCGCTTGGTTTAAATCGCTCCTCATCTCACAGCCCATTGTTCCAAGCCTTTATCGACTACCGCCTAAAGAACCCCAGGAAACAAGGATGGGGCGGCTGCCAGCTTTCAGTGGAACACTGGAATGTCAGCGATACAGCGTATGACTTGACTGTTGACGTGACAGATGACCCAGACGGTGCGGTTGTAATGTTGCGAGCGCAGAAGTCTCTCTATGATGCTGCTGCCACGGAGCTACTGCTTGAGGCATATATCTGTCTGCTGGAAGCATTCTCATTGGACCCTAGTGCCTGCGTCAATGAGGCTTCTTTATTCTCCGAACAAAGAAGAAACTTGAGCTTGCAGGTCGGCCTCGGTAAGAAACCTACGATTTTGCACAATCGCCGTTGGACTTGGCTAATATAGATCTCTTGTATCACCTCACAGGCCCTATTATGACATCTACGTGGCCGGAGACTTTGCCTCACCGCATCGATCAAATCGCTCTTGATTATCCCGACAAAGTTGCCCTCCTGGACGACCTTGGAGCCTCGCTCTCCTATTCGGCAATGATGCGTCGTGTTGAGTCGCTGTGCGTCGCGCTAACAACCGCTGACGTAGGCGAGGGTGACCACGTTCTCGTTTTTCAGCGATCAAGCATAGACTGGATATGCTGTATGCTCGCCATTATGCGAATTGGCGCAGTATACGTGCCGACAGATACTAGCTACCCTACCTCGCACCTCTCAGCCCTAGCCAACGACTGTACACCAAAAGCGATCATGGCAGACTCCTCCACAGCTGGAGACGTGCCACGCTTCGGAGCCCCTCAGGCCCAGCATATCGACATTTCCACCGTACCCATCCGGCCAAATGCGCCGTATCATGGCGGCAACCGTGCTTGCCCTGACGCTATTGCTGCCATCCTGTATAGTAGTGGTTCAACTGGCAAGCCTAAAGGCATTCTACTGTCGCACAGAGGCCTTCGAAATGTGATTGAGGCCCGCATGAAGACCTGGGGACTTGGCAGTGAACGCACTCTGCTTCAAAGTGCGTTCACGTTTGACTACAGTCTTGATCAAGCATTTACCGGACTTTGCGGCGGTGGCTCAGTCTACGTGGCATCCGACCAAACTAAAAAGAACCCTATACCATTGACCGACATTATTCAACAGCACGGCATCACCTACACGATTGCTACGCCCTCTGTTTATCTCTCGTGGCTAAAGTATGGTGGCGAGAGCCTTCGTCGAGCGAGCAAATGGTCCTATGCATTCTCGGGGGGTGAGATGATGACCACCACTGTCATTCAGGAGATGCAGCATCTCAACCATGACAAACTGCGCCTCTTCAACACCTATGGACCTACTGAAGCGTATATTACAGCATGCGAAGCCGAAATCAACTACAGGAAGACGCTGGCGGACGTCCCTGGCCGTATTAGCTGCGGGCGCGCCTTGCCAAATTACCACATCTGCATCGTTGATAGCCAACTGCGGCAACAGCCGCTCGGGGTACCAGGTGAGCTGTGTATCGGCGGCGTCGGTGTTGCGGTCGGGTACTTGAACAATCGCGAGCTTACTGATAGCCAATACCCGCCAAACCCTTTTGCGTCGGAACACGAGATCTCCCAAGGCTGGACGCGCATGTACCGAACAGGTGACGTTGCTCACATGAATAAGGACGGTACGGTGGTTGTTCGGGGACGCATGGCAGAAAATACGCAAGCCAAAGTTCGCGGGATGCGTGTGGACCTGGCTTACATTGAGAGCAATATGATGGCGGCCGCAGATGGAGTACTGCAAGCGGTTGTCGTCACGCTTCGAAAGGAGGCCGATACCGAGTTTCTCGTGGCACATGTCGTTTTCCAACCAACACAGCCGGTCGATGAAAGAGACAGCTTCCTGGATAATCTTTTGAGACAACTGTCTCTACCACAATTCATGACACCTCTGGCGGCTATTCCAATGGATGAGCTGCCCCTCTCCAACCACGGCAAGCTGGACCGCAAGGCCATCATGGCCATGGCGCTCCCATCTCACAATGCCAGGCTGGATTCTTCCCCGCCATCACAACTTACTGAGACAATGATACGGCTCCGTGGCCTGTGGAGAGATCTGATTGGGGCCAAGATTGTCGATCTGGGCTCCGGTATCGGTCCTTCGACCAGCTTCTTCCACGTCGGGGGCAACTCGCTCCTAGCCCTTGGCTTGATGTCCCAGATCCACGCCGAGTTTGGCGTTGCGTTTCCCCTATACCAGCTGCTCAACATGCACAGTCTGCGGGAGATGGCCGATGCCGTCGACACCGCTGTCACGACCACGGCCATTGACTGGAACAATGAGACGGCCCCTCCAGATGTCCCCTCATTCCTGTCGGACATAGACTGCGCATATGAAAACGGCAGTTGTCGTTCTGGAAGGACAATCATCGTGACAGGCGGCACAGGCTTCCTTGGCCGTCACCTTCTCCAAGTGTTAGCCGAGAACCCCAGAGTTGCAAGAGTTCATTGTGTTGCGGTGCGGAAGCGCCCTCAAAACGAAACACAGGATTTGGTCCTCTCCGATAAGATTGAGTACCATCCCGGAGACCTTACCGCGCCGTTGCTGGGTCTGGACCAAGACACGTTCCATACGCTCGCCGGTGAAGCAGACGCCATCCTTCATCTGGGCGCGTCCCGGTCCATGTGGGATAGCTACCATGTCCTGCGCACCACCAATGTTGGCTCAACACGAGAGCTTATCAAAATGGCTTCTCCGCGGCGCATTCCCATCCATTTCGTCTCGACAATCGCGGCGTCAGCTACTGGTGACCTCAGCCTTGCCGAGGCGTCGCCCGCACCGTCTTCCTACAACGCGGATGGCTATGTCTCAACCAAGTGGGCAAGCGAGCGTCTTTTGCGGCGTGCCTGGGAGGAGCTCAGTGTCCCGTCTATGACGTACCGGTTCCTGCCCGGAACGAGCCAGGCGGCTGTACCTCCGTCGCTTCTCAACGAAATCGTCCGGTTCGCGAGCGTAGCGCGAGTAGTGCCGGATGCCGCTACCTGGACAGGACTGATGTACCTGACGCCTTTAGCGACGGTTTCATATATGATTCGAGATGCCATCTTGTCGGATGCAACCCGTGAGGATGCAACGGTGACGCATCATGAATGCGAGGTCTCCCTCCCTGGCGATGAGATTTTGGCACTTGTTGGCCCTAGAGGTCCAGAAGATGGTTGGGAAACGGTACCTATACTGAATTGGATTGGCATGTTGAAGAGGTCCGAGTTTTCTTATTTCCTTGGGTCGCACAATGCTTCTGTCGGAGAGGGCTTAGCGACGAACAGATGAGAAACTATGTACTGTGTATGATAGCTTGATGCCACGATAGCAATGGTTGAATGAATTCGTTCTCAGCCTCACGCCTTTTATGAAGGGCTTGGAAAAGCCTCTGCCACTCTTTCTCCTTTATGTCTAGTTGTCTCTGCTCAACACCGTCCACGTCGAGTCCCTCTCACATTGTGAGCACGTAGAGTCCTCAACATAACAGTATTTTTCCGGCATAAGGAGAAGAACCTCGTGGCAACCGATTTTGTTTTTCTCATAGTTATCTAACCACTTGCAAACCACACAATGCCCGACACTCCTTCCAGAGGCCTCCCTGGACGTCATTCTTTCCCACGGCACCCAGGATATCACCTCGCTGCACCTGCTCCGTCGGGCTCCTGCCAATACTGGGCCGCAGCATAAAACGGTGTCCCATTCACACTGCCCTTTCTGCCTACGTAGCAAGCAGCAAACGCAATCTCTGCATCATTATTCAATCAAGACAACATTCTTTCCAGCAGCACTACACACCCGGAGCAAGTCATAATGCTTTCCGCTTCCCCCCGCGCACTCGCCGCATTGATCCTCTACTCCGTCATCTCTCTGGCAGCTCTGATGATCAGTGGTTTTGCATTCTTCAAGCTCAGGGGCAAAGGGCTGTTGGGCTACGGAGTCTGGAAGCTGATTCGGGCTTCGACCCTCTGCTTCAGTCTGTAAGTCGATTCCCTTGTTCCGAGTGCCTTCGCATCGCAGAACACGTTGCTGACTGTTGTCATGAAATCTCTGACAGTCACTGTCTTACTATCGTGTCCTACTATGCCCTCGAATTCTCACTAGAGCGTCGGGTCAACTTCTTACGAACGCGCAAGGAGGTCAAGAGGGACATGTTGGCACTAGTATACCATGTGGCTACGTTGTTCCACTACTTCACGAAGAGCCTCCTTTTCATCACCATCGTCAACTTCAAGGAGGTTCCGCTAGCGAAGAAGGCTCCAAAGAGGATGGTCCCAAGGATCCTCCGAGGGTTGGTGTACTCGCTGTGCCTCACTCTCAAGGCCCTCGCCATTACCTTGTTTACCCTCGACATCATGAAGCTCGTTGGCACCAAACCCAACTTTTCAATTGATCCTGTCTCCAGATATCTCAAAATGGCCCTTGATAGCCTGATGGTTAGCTCTTTCATGATCGGTATCGGCTTTGCTTTCCGCAAAGTGTTGAAAAACAGGGCTGCAATATTGCTGGTGTTGTCCGGCATCCTACTTCTTTGTTGTGCTCTCTCTCAGCTTGTCGTCGGTATACTGGCCGACTCCGTAGCTGCTATTGCGAAACTTCATCTCCATAATGTCATTGTCAACGGCGGGACCGTGGTTGGCGCTCTTGAACTTCTGGTTTGCGCCAGCCAGCAGTTGATCATGGACGGTGCTGAGACTCGGGAAAAATGCAGCGACGGCATAGATTGAGCGCTGCTTGAGGAGAAGCTTACATATTTGTGTCCATCAGCGAGACGAGGTAGGGGGCTTACCCCAAACATGCATACAGTACAGACAATACATCCATGAGGTAAGAGTACATGCAGTACGGTATGGGAAGACGGGTTGCCAGTTGGAATATACGTGGTGCTTGGAGACGAGGGGAAAGAGAGATGCTTTAGAATGTCGCCACCCTCTAGGTGCGGGCCGAGTTTGCTACTGTACGAGGTAACTTTTCGGCAGATAACCTAGTTATGAGTGCGAAAATGCAGCGGCTCGCAGCTCGGACAGCAGAAATCTTTAATGGATGAGACATTATAGCCTAGAAGAGGAATGGGTATTGTCCAGCCGAGCTGGTAGCCGACTGGAAGATTGCCGCAACGGAGCTTCCCAGCTCGGCCGGCACCTTGTCTGTCGATCGATGTGAAGTCAAGATCCGAGCTGAACATGCACTGTAACCCATATCGTCCCGTGGTGGCAATAAATGGCGGGTTGTGTGCCGGCCTTGGGCCGAAGCTGCTGTGCGCCCCCGACAACGTCCATGTTTCGTACAGACAACCACCACTGTCTTGATTGAGTTCCCAGTGGGTGTCTCGGATGAAGCGCTGCCCACCTGCCCATGTCCTCGTATATGCGGTATATGGTACGGATATATGCGTGACGTTGGCGCGGCTGAAGATGCACAGCGTACAGGTACAGACTGATACATCCAGACAGAGGCCCAGATCTGTCCCCCAATAATACATCAATACATGCGCATGTCTCACCGGTATCGGCTGCACAAGCATGCGCCTTCGCCCAGACACGAAACAAGTCCCGACTACTAAAGCGCCGTGGCATAAATTCAGGCAGCCCGCCGTCCACCGCCGACGAGAGTCAAGCTGCTTGATTTAGGAAAGCACCCCTCTGCATTCATCATGGACGCGACAAACATCCTCCACGACGACCCCCCGGCTTCCGCATGCTCCTATCGCACCTATGGCCCTCGCACTGTGCCCATGAAGGTGCTCTGTGTAGGTCTCGGTCGGACAGGGACGCGATGTATGTCCATCCACGGAATCGAGAATATCCTCTCCGGTATACCCCTCTAGTCCCTCTTCTATCCTTGCTAACCCCGGGTCTGGTCTGCCCTCCCGCGCAGCCCTCCGCGATCAGCTCGTCACCCTCGGCTTTAACCACACCTACCACATCACCGACGCTGTCTTCCGTGACTACTATGACTGTAAGCTGTGGTTCGACCTCCTCGTCGGCAAGTTTGAGCGCGGCCTGAAGCCCTCGCGTGCCGACTTTGACAAGCTACTCGGCCACTGCCAGGCCGTCATCGATATGCCCGCCTTTGCCGAGGACCTGATTAGGTGCTACCCAGAGGCCAAGGTCATCCTGACCGTCCGCGACCCGGACGCGTGGGCGAGGTAAGTCCCCTGCCCCCCCCCCCCTTTTTCCCTCCTCTCATCTATAGCCCGTCACGCTCGCTCCACTGCTAAGCCCACGCGCCAGATCGCAAAAGGCCTCTATTATAAAGGCCTACGACGGCCTCCTCGCCCCTATCCTCACCAACACCGCCATCCTGCTGCGCATGCCCGACCGCTGGACGCACCCTATGTTCCGTAAGATGCGGCGCGCGCTCTACGACGACGACTTTGCCCGCAACGGCATCCCGGCCCTACGCCGCCACAGCGAGCTCGTCCGATCCCTCGTCCCCGCCGACCGCCTCCTCGAGTACCACGTCAGCGACGGCTGGGCGCCGCTCTGCGCGTTCCTCGGATGCGAGCTGCCGCCCGAGGCCGCCGGCGGCGGCCTCCCGCACCTCAACGACACGGACGACTGGACGCGCCGCCACGAGAACCGGCTGCGCGCCATGCTGAGGGCCCAGCTCCGTCGCGTGCTCGACCTCGTGGCCTACGCGGCCCTCGTCTGGCTGCTCATCTCGCAGCTGCGCGCTACGCTGGGATGAACGGCGGGCAAGAGGGAGGATGCGGTCTAACAGGGAGGATGGATGACCAAGGGGCTCGGGGCGGCGAGACGAGACATGGTTCCGTGTACTGGAGTGTAGCTGTCACGCACGACAGCGTAATAGTATAAGTATATTATTATATTAAAGAAGTAAAATGGATTTATATAAGGGCTTTAGTTTACGTTCTACTAGATAAGTGTAAGTATTGATTTAGTACACCCTTATTACTCTATATACCTACGGGTATAGTTTTGACTGGATCCTTATATTAGCGAACTTAATGTGACACACTTTGCCCTATGCACTGCAGTAGATGGCCCGGTCCTGCGCGTTTGGACCGCCGTCCGCCCCGGCCAAGCCCCGGCCCCGGTGGCGGCGGCGACGCGGCGCACTCGGGATGGACAAACCACTTGGAACCAACTTCCGGGCGTTCATGCCCCGAGCCCCCCGGGCGGCGGCGCGATTATGGCGGACGAAGAGAAGACGACGGCGACGTACGTGGCGGTGATGATAAACCCGGAGCACCAGATCTACAAGCACGCCGGGCTGAACCTGCTGCACCTCATCCCCTACCCGTTGTTTTCGTGGCGCTGAAGACGGATTCGGGGCCGACGCGGGATTGGATGCTTGTCAGGTTCCAGGATCTCACGGCTTTTGGGCCGAAAATCGGACGAGCGCACGTGTTCCTGCGAACGGCGGTGGCGAAGCGGGCCGAGACGGGGCACAAAGATGAATGTGCGAGAAGAGCTTCGGACCAGTAAACTACCCAGTCTTTGTGAGATAACCAGACAGTCGAGCTGATGAAAATACCAGAGGTGGAGTTGCGGAGTTGGTCAAGTCAAGATGTGCTTGAGTCAGTTCAAAGCTTGGGAGGCCAGGGCGGACGTGGATGTAATAAGCTCATTAAGTCGATGTGCATTTCAATCGGCGTCTGATGGACTTCGGATGATGATGAACGCAGGCAGAAATCACTAGCTGATAGGCTGATCCATTCAGCCCACCAAGTCTGGGGCCAATCTCCACCGAAAAGCAAGATGGCCCGGTCCTCCGCGTCTGGCCCGCCGTCCGCCCCGGCCAAGCCGAGGCGTCCACGGATAGAAACTCCGCATGGAAACTAGCCAGGGGAAGGGGCAAAAACCGAAGCAGTTATAGTAACATGGGCCGGCGCTTACGACGCTAGTCTTGTTGCCTGTTATTGTCTAATAATCAACCTGTTACTATATACTAATATATATCTCCTTCACTAACCACCAACTTGCAAAGACGTTGCCAAACCAACTTTCTCACCAACATCCCATCCCCTTCCTCACAATGGCCAAAAAAGAAAGCCTGCAAATCGCAACGCCCCTCACCCTCCCCTGCGGCCTCACCCTGCCGAACCGGCTCGTCAAGGCGGCGCTGGCCGAGGGCTGGGCCGACCGCGCCCGGCTGCCGCACCAGGACCTGGTCGACACGTACCGCCTCTGGGCCGAGGGCGACTGGGGCCTGCTCCTGACCGGCAACGTGCAGGTGGACGCGACCTACCTGGGCACGCCCGAGGACGTGTCGCTCAACGAGCGGCTCAGCCGCGCCGCCCACGTCGCCGCCTGGGGCCGCTGGGCCGCCGCCGCCTCGGAGCGCGGCACCCCCGCGCTCGTCCAGCTCAACCACCCGGGCCGGCAGTCCACCATCGGCGCCGGCACCCGGGGCCTGTTCGGCAAGTCCATCGCGCCGAGCGCCGTCGGCGTGCAGCTCGGCACCGGCTGCGTCGCCGCCGCCGCGAGCGCGCTCGTCTTTGGCACCCCGCGCGCCATGACCGACCTGGAGATTGACGACGTGGTCCGCCGCTTCGCGACGGCGGCCGCCATTGCCGAGGAGGCCGGCTTCGCGGGCGTCGAGATCCACGCCGCCCACGGCTACCTCCTCTCCCAGTTCCTCTCGGCCAAGAGCAACCGCCGCGAGGACGGCTACGGCGGCTCCGCGCGGAACAGGGCCCGCATCGTCGTCGAGGTGATTCGCGCCATCCGCGCGGCCGTCAAGCCCAAGTTCTGCGTCGGCATCAAGATCAACTCGGTCGACCACCAGAGCCCCGGCGAGCTCAAGGACTGCCTGGAGCAGCTGACGGAGATTACCAACGCCGGCGTCGACTTTTTGGAAATCAGCGGAGGAAACTACGAGAACCCCTTGGTAAAGCGACAGTCTCCTCGTCTTCCTCTCAAGCTGTTATGACTGACACACCCCCTCCCAGATGATGGCGTCCGTTGTCAGCGAAGCCGGCGTCAAGGTCTCGGCCAGTACCGCGGCGCGCGAGGCCTTCTTCCTCGACTTTGCCAGCGCCATCCGCAAGACGTTCCCGGAGCTGCTGCTCATGGTTACCGGCGGCTTCCGGAGCCGACTCGGCCTCGAGCACGCCGTCAAGAGCGGCGCGTGCGACCTGACCGGCATCGGGCGACCGTCCGTCCTTGAGCCGAGGCTGCCCAGGAGCATCATCTTCAACACCGAGATCAGCGACGAGGATGCGAGACTGCCGACCAAGAGCTTCTCCCAGGCGACGCTGAGTCGATGGCTGGGAATCAAGGGCTTGGGTGGCGGCACGGAAACGGTACGTAATGACTTGAATCTTGGGGACGTATGTGGTGCTGACTATTTTCTATAGCTTGGATATCTTGGTGAAATTCATAAGATGCAAAAGGTTGCCGCGGCGTACGCGGTATAGGGTAGGAGCGAGTACAGGGTAGGAAAGGGAGGCCTGCTGAGATTGACAGCGTAGATTATTTGTACGATTTCCCATTAATTTGTAGAATGCAGATAGATGTCTAATTTTTCTCGATTTTATTCTATACATGCTGTACACTGCCATACAACCAAATTGCAACATTAATTCCCGACTCAATCTGTGTATAATTTGCGACTAGCACATGTGATGCGTCTTGCAGAAGCGACGCTCAGACACGGACCTTGAGTTATGCCATCTCAAGATTAGTTAGACTAGTTGGCCGATGGCGACCCCGCGTTCCTTGAACTACATCCGAGGCATCTCACAAAAGCCACCAGAAACTTTACCGAAATAGTGCGTCCGATCGGACTCCACCGGGCCGCTCAGTAGGCGCCGTCGCCGCCGGGTTAGTTGAGCTCCTAATCCGGGGGGTGGTCTTATATAGCAAAACCCCAGGGGTTTGAAACAGTAAAACATTATAGTATTGAACCTGGATTCATCATCATCACTATTGGAAGACAAAAACAAGAGCAAGCAACAATGCCGGCAATAACATCCACCCCCGGCGTCAGCCCCGGCCATACCGACTTTGACCTCATCATCGTCGGTGCTGGCATCTCTGGCATCAATGCCGCCTACCGCTACCAGACCGGCACGCCCGCCGGAAGCTCCTACGCCATCTTCGAAGCCCGCGACGCCCTCGGCGGCACCTGGGACCTCTTCCGCTACCCGGGGATCCGGTCTGACTCGGACATCTTCACCTTTGCCTTCCAGTGGAACCCGTGGCCGAAGCAGGGCACCATGGCCAGCGGCGAGGAGATTCGCGGCTACATGAAGGAGTCGGCGCAAAAAGAGGGCATCCTGGACCATATCCGCTTCCGCCACAAGATCATCGCCGCCGACTGGGAGTCCCAGCACGCGCGCTGGGCCATCACGACCGCCGTCCCCGGCGCCGACCAGCCCGCGACCTTCCACTGCCGCTTCCTGTACCTGGCCACGGGCTACTACGACTACGAGACGCCGCTGCAGACCGTCATCCCGGGCATCGACCGCTTCCGCGGCACCGTGGTGCACCCGCAGTTCTGGCCCGCGGACCTCGACTACACCGACAAGGACGTCGTCGTCGTCGGCAGCGGCGCCACCGCCGTCACCCTGGTGCCCGCCATGAGCCGCCGCGCGCGCCACGTCACCATGCTCCAGCGCAGCCCGACCTACATCTTCCCGCTGCCGCAGCACGGCCTGCTCGCCCGGCTCGTCTTCCTGCTGCTGCCGCGCGCCCTCGCCACGCCGCTGCTCCGCGCCGGCTGGATCCTGCAGCTCGTCCTGATGATCCAGCTCTGCCGCCTCGCCCCCGGCCTCGTCCGCCGCGCCATCCGCCGCGAAAACGTCAAGCGCCTGCCCGCCGCCGTGCCCTGGGACCCGCACTTCAACCCGCGGTACAACCCGTGGGAGCAGCGCCTGTGCGCCTCCCAGGACGGCGACATCTTTGCGGCGCTGAGCAGCGGCGCGGCGAGCGTCGTCACGGACACGATTGCCGCGGTGACGGAGCGCAGCATCCGGCTCGCGTCCGGCGCGGTGCTGCACCCGGACATCATCGTCACGGCGACCGGCTTGCAGCTGAGCTTCGCGGGCGGCATGGCGGTGACGGTGGACGGGCGGCAGATGGACCCGGCGAGGCAGTTCCTCTGGAAGGGCACGATGCTGCAGGACGTGCCGAACCTCTTCTTCACCATCGGCTTCGAGAACGCGTCGTGGACGCTGGGCTGTGATTGCGCGGCGCTGCTGACGGTCCGCGTCATCGGGCAGCTCAGGGAGAAGGGCCACCGGGTCGCGGTGCCGAGGATGAGCGCCGAGGACCAGGAGAAGATGGTGCCGAAGCCTTTGTTCAGCCTCAAAGCAACGTATCTGGATGGCGTAGGCGAGAAGCTGCCCAAAGGCGGCAGTGGTGTCTGGGCGCCTAGGACAAACTACCCGGTGGATCTGTGGAAGTCGAGATATGGCGACATTCAGACAAATCTGGAAATGAGCTGAAACTTTTACTATTCATGAATGGCTCGATAGAATGGTATAGCCTTGTCACGTTTCACGGTGTCCAGTCTTAACCGCCGATAGTAGCAGGTCTCAGGGGGTGTGGCACAGCGGTTGTCCTCATAAAGCCAATGCTGACGCTCATTCACAGGCGTTTCGAGGACGGACCGTCTATCATCAATGGCTCACTTGTTGCAGTTAAAAAAGAGATATAGTAACAACATAGCACAGGGCGATTACTTGAATGCATATAAATTCCAGCTCATAGTCTACCAGTAATGCTACTTCTGTATACAATTACAGCCAGCCAGTTCACAACCTTGAAGCATCCATCAAAATGGACCTAGTGCCATTAATTCGAGGAAGGAGTCCGGTACAAATCCTTCTGGATACCCGGGATCTACTGAACCACGACGCCGCCGACACCCAGTTGGACTTTGTCAAGGCGCAAATGGCAGTGGTGCTGAGGATGAACGACAGCACCAACAACGACAGGGTCACGGCCCTGATCATGTACGGCAGGGCGTGTCACGAGGGTGCGTTGAGACTGGACAACGATGGAGAGGACAGCCTGCCAAGCTGGCGGGCGACACACAGCGTCTTCCAGACGGCCTTGGAGACGGCCACGACGGAGGATAGTACTCTTCGAAGCATAGCTGAGGAGTTCCAAGAGGAGTGCATCTCGGAGATTTGCAGATTAGAGCTGATGCGGGGGTGGTGACGAGCCTGCAAGAGCAGATGGCGAGAAAAATGTGGCGATCGTCAAATGTTTGTCGGCGGTGCTGTGGTGTCTTGGTGGTGAGACGGGGAGTTATATAAGTTAATACTTGGTTAGATTCTATTGCAAAAGCTACTTTACTTGATTTTGGAATGTCTCGGATGAGACGACGTTATTCAGCAGCCACAATGCAGGCTGGTTGGCCGTCGCAGCCTCTCCGCATTGCATGTTGGGTGGACGGCCAGCCTTGATAAATTCCTGACGTGTCCCTTTTTCATCAGAATATTGCAAAGTTACGCTCATGTGAGATCTCTCCAAATTCTCGCAGACCATTTCATCCTCACCAGCATGGCCAAGTCTCCGTATACTACATGCGCTGCAGACATTGCCTTGCTGCAACTCCTCCACAAAATACCCGAGCTGCCGTCCGTGAACAAAGAACCTTGGACTACTCATGATGCAAGCCGCTATGCCCTGCCTTTCGAAACGGAGCGTTCGCTCGCGGGAGCGCTGGCTTTCATGTCGAGTATCACCGACAACCCCAACTGTATCACCGCAGTCTGTGTGAAAGAACACCCCGGCGCCGAGACGCTAGAGGTTCATGTGGCCATAAACAAGGAGAATCACAAAGAAAACAATGACATCCTAGAAACAATTTGTCGCGGGTTCAACGCAATGTTTGTACGACTTCGTGATCCCAACGGTATGTGAGCCGAGAGCCACCATCAACTAACACTCTTGGAGAACTGACTGAGTGGTAAACCAGGGTGTTGCGAGAGTGACGTTTTCAAACAAGCAATCCACCTATGCAGATCTAGGATTCTCTGTCGACTTGGGTATGAGAAAAAAGCCAGGTCCAAGTGCAGAAGCCCACTGGATGTAGTCCTTGAGCTGGCACGGCGTTCACTCTGGGAGCTCCAGAGCGACACCCCAGTAGCTGCAGGGCAAAAGTATCGACAAAGAAATTCCACCATGGAGGCACAGATCCAACAGTTTTTTGCCGGGTCAGCCGAGCTGCTCAAGATATTGCGCAGCTGGAAGCTTCACCGAACCGACGACGAGCTGTGTACTGTCGTCGACGGACTCTGGGCCTTTGTCGCACTGGGCGGGTGGAAGGCCGTCCTGGGGCTGATCCCAGACAGTCTCATGAATCCCACCTCGCGGCAGAGCCTGGCTAACATGCTGAGAAAGGGTTCGAAGTACAGAGACGCTGCAAGGACCTTGTATCGCGCAGCGAAGAAGCACCCCATTGCTCGGCGCATGGAAGCCGTCGCCATCCACCTACCCCCGTCCGCGTTCCAGAGATTGCCGCTTCCAGCCTCACTGCCATCCCTCGACGCAACCTCCAGCAGAATCCTTGCTGGGCCCAAAAAGCAGCACGGCGTCATCGGAAGGATCTGCCACGCACTAAACACCAACCCGGCTGCGGCCAGCGCCTCCTTTCTCATCCAGACGCGCAAGATCCTCGCCGAGGGCAAATTCCACGCCGAGATCCAGCTTCTCAGCGCCATCCTCGAGAGCAAGCCATCCGCGCCGCCTCGGATCGTCTGCGCGAGCAAGGATGCCTGCTTTCTCTGCCACTGCCTGCTCCGGGCACATGGGAAGCTGTACACGCCCCGGTGCCACGGCCGGCTGTACCCGGGGTGGCGGTTGCCGGCGACGCCCGCCTTCCGGCCGCTGCAGGTGGCGCTTAACAAGGCTCTGGAGCAAAAAATACGGGACGGCGTGGGGACGTTGCTGAAGCCCGACCAAAAGCGCCGCGTCTACCAGGACCCGTGTGAGAGCACGTGCTCGACGGCAGTGCTCTCGGAGACCACCATCGCAGCGCGCGAGGCACTGCCGGAGCACGGAGAGGAGCCGCTACCGGAGCTCACGTTGGATGCTCCAATCACGGACAAGAATGGCGATGCTCCAGCATCAAGCTCGTCGTCAAGCACAATACGGGCCGACCAGACCGCTGGGGGCGAGGCCCAGTTGTCAACGTCGGGAAAGTGGTCCATCTGTCAGAGCTACGCGCTCGCGCAGGGCCAGGTCGTCACAGACAGTCTGCCGGCTGCGAAATCTGTCATGTACGCTGCAGATGCTCTGAGGATGCAGTTGGAATACACGGTAGCCGAGCAGTTGCTGGAGACGGGCGTGGACGTGAGTCGTAAACTGCAATACCGGATCCAGCAGCTAACGTCGCGAGAGTCGGAGTTGCTACGTGAAGCGAGTTGTGCTCCCATCGTCGATGCAGCTTCGCTCGCAACGGCCGAGGACCGGACTTATAAACTTGACGACCTGGTCGACTTGTATCTAGGAGCAGGCGACTGCATCTTCCGGCTTACCCTTCAGCCATCGCAGCGGCCATGAAGAGATTCCGATGTTGCATTCCGCCATATCTACCTTTTGTATCCAGGACAGACTACATATACATCCCCTCACATCCAACTACTAATATGTATCACCCTCCCTGACCGCCGGGTGGTTCCAATCATACTCGAAGCGGCCCCAGCCACCACCCTCCATCTCATGCGCCATCCACAGCGCATTCACCACCATATCGTACGCGCCGTCCCGCGGCCTCTTCCCCTGACAGACGTCCCCGCCCATCGCCACGTTCAGCAGCACCGTCATCTCCCTCAGCGGCCTCGTCCCCGGCGGCACGGCCGCCTTCATCACCGGCCTGCCGTCAATGTACCACAGCATGCGGCCCTCGCCTGCCCGGCCGCCGCCCGGCTGGTCCCACGCAAAGTCGTACCGCACCGGCCGCCGCCGCATGTCCGGCACCTGCGTCCCGCGCACCCGGTGCCGCTCCGGCTGGTCGTGCCGCCCCCAGTGCAGGCAGCTGTGGTTCTCCCCGTCGCCGTTCCACGTCTCCGCAATGTCCACCTCGCCGTCCGTCGGCCACGCGAACGGCTCCCGCGGCAGCAGCCAGAACGCCGGCCACACGCCCTCCGCGCACGGCGACTGGAGCACCGCCGACAGCACGCCCCGGTCCTGCGCCAGCGTCTGCCGGCTGACCAGCCGCGCCGACGTGTACGTGCCGCCGTTGGCCACGGCGCGGAGCACCAGTCGACCGTCTTGCGTGCTGCGTGGGCGCGTGTTTGGTGTCAGCTTTCTGTTCTTTTACTTTGTAGGGCTCTGTGGTAATGGTGTGAAGAACAAGCTTGCAAACTCACTGGAACGAATTCTCCGGCTGGTCCGTGTAGTTTTGCAGCTCGTGGTTGCCCCAGCCGTCCGTGCCGTGGCCCGTCTTCGCGTCCCACTCGTGCGAGATGGCGACGTGCGGCTGGAACTGCGGCTGCCAGTACACGAGCGAGCTGTGCGGCGGGTGCTGCGGGATCGGTGGCGGCAGCGACGCGCCTCCGTCTTGGTTCGGGTGAGGCGGCACGGGAGGTGCTCCGGGATAGTTGCCCGGAGGTGGCGGCGGAGGCGGATACTGCTGCTGCTGCTGCTGCTGCTGCTGCTGGCTGCCGCCGTTGATTATTCCGTTGAACTCATTTTTGAGCTGGTTGAGCTTGTCCTTCCACGGCATCTCGGTAGGGTGGATGTATGCTGCTTCGTCAGCGAGTTTAACAAGCGAGCGTTTGTTTGCTCGACCCGAGTCTGGATTCTGACTGTCGAGTGGCCGTTCTCAAGCTCCGAAACGCAATGTCTGCGTCTATTTGTGTTCCCAGAAACGAACCTCGTCGCGTCTAGTCGGAAAAAATAGCGCAGCGGGATATCAGCTGGATGAATACAGATGAGGGGAAAGGGTTTGGCGGTGATGATGGGTTATGATGTCTGCCAGACATGGACCCACAGAGCCAATGCTGGGCAGTGGCAGTGTACATGCAGGCAGGCCAGGCAGTGAGGAGGTGACGAATATATTTTATTCGATCAAGGTTGCTGATAGCAGTGAATATTATATCCAATGGAGTGGTTACTTTGAGTATCGTTGCTTCTTTTCCTGGAACCCCGAAACGCCTGATCAAGTGATGCCACCAAAATCTACCCATGTGCTTGCTTTCCCTTGCGCTCTATTTCCTTTTTCTTACTTTTTTCGGCTTTTCTTCTTCTTCAAGCGTTGAGCCCACAAGGAGCAGCCGTCATTCTTCCTTCCAAATTTTACAAGTATTGTTACAGCGGGGGCGGTGCATCCAAGAAGCATCCTATGCTGGCGTGTTGCAGAGACGAAGGATGCCCTCATACATGGCAAACATGATGGCCGCGCTCGGCACCGTCCGCAACAGATGCGGCGTCAGGCCGCCATAGAGGCCCATGAGGCCCTCCTCCTTCCACACCAGCCGGAAGCACTGGACGAGCCCCGTGTACTTGAGCCGGCCCGTGTCTGCGACCGGCGCCTGCCGTAGCCGCGTGCGCGCCACTTCATGCGGGTAGGCCAGCACCGCGGCGACGAACTTGGCGACGCCCGCGGCGCCAAAGTTGCCCGTCCACTCGACCGACCGGTCCCATGTCGTCTTCTCCCGCCCGCTGCGCTCAATCTGCAGCTCCCGCCGCGCCAGGTACGCCTTGAACTGCTCGTACAGCACCCACTGCAGCGTCGACTCCGCCACGCCCAGGTAGCTCGCGCTCATGCCCTTGTACATGCCGCGCACGCCCTCGTCCCGGAGGATCTGCCGAACGCAGTCGTAGCTGTTGCGGTACTGCCGTCGCACCGTCGCACCGCCGCGCTGCGCCACGTTCTTGTCGAGCTGCATGCGCGTCTTGATCATCCAGATCGGGTTGGTCGCCGTCGACGTCGCGATGCCCGCCGCGCCGGCCGCCAGCATGTGCACCCACGGCGCCTCCTGCCCGTCATTCAAGCGCTCCGCAAGGATGCGCTTGCCGTTGCCGTAGACGTAGAAGTTGATGGCGCGCGCGGGCACGACGCCGACCAGGTTGGGCCCGAGACCCTTGAAGAGCGCCTTGGTGCCCTCGGTGCGCTGCACGGTGCGCAGGATGTTGAGCGTGTCGCCGAGGTGGTAAAGAGCGGCCGATACGGGGTTGCGCGCGGCCTGCTTCTGCATGGCCTGCGCCGCGCGCTGCTGCGCCTGGTAAATGTCGGACTGTAGTCGCGTTTTTAACACGTCGAGCGGTGCGGTGAGTGTGGCGGCCGTCATGCCTCCAATACTATAGGAAATCAGCGCATATTCTCCACGAAATCTTCAGTGTTGGGAGAGAAGGCGCACCCTCCGGCCATAAAGTGCACCCAAGACTTGGCGAAAGGCAGCGCCTTGACTTGGCCCCTGGGCACGAGGGTATCATCGGGAAGGACGTCACCCGTCTCCCGCGACTGGACCAGCGCGGCATGCTCGGCAGGCGTGTACGAATGCTGAAAAGGTCGGCGGTCATCGCGCCCAGGGGCAAAGACCTGCTGCGGATGCGCCATGGCGTTGTCGCCGTGTTCTTTTGAGGGCGTCGCGCGATGGTTGTGGGGGGCGCTGAATCGATCGTGAGGGTAAGTGGAAGGAATCAAGTGACACCGTATACTGATTGAAACTAGAGGGTAAAAACGATTTCTGGGTTGTCCATCGAAGAGGCTGGTGAGATTTTGCCGATTTTGCCTTCCACAGGCTGTAAAGATTGAAGTTTGCGAAATGGCACAAGGGATCCCGATTTTCGTGACAAGCGGCCCCGATTTTTTTAAGTGCTTGATAAAAGCCAGCCCGTCACGAGTGGCAACTTTTAAGTGGTCTAGAGTGTTTAATTGCATTATAAATTGTCACTTTTAAAATGAACATCTAGTTAGACTGCCTTAAATGCTTTATTCTGTGCTTGGTATCGATGCCTCCCCTCACTGCTTTCGAGACAGCACCAGTACAGGTTCCTTTTACATGTTACCCTATATCTCTGGGTCACTAATAACTGCCTGGCAGCATCTGAGGTTTAAGTAAAACCAAGTAAGTACCAGGTGGTGCGGCAAAGGAGGCTATAGACCTTCCGTTCTCAAAAAAAAAAAATGAAGTAAATACGAGCCGGCATAAACCCCACGGCGAAGCTTCAGCAGAGGTGCCGGAAAAGTAAAAAAGAATCCATATCGATTCAACTCATGTCTAGTGTAAATTAAAAAAAAAATGTGTTCATCGCCTTCGTGATTATACATGGACGTTTTAGTAAGACAGCTACAATACATTTTTTCCCGGTGGTTCCGCCATGTGCATCCTCGCTCAGCGGGATGGGGGAAGTTGAGAGGAGGGAAGCTGAGATGAAGGAAGTTGAGAGGAAGGAAGTTGAGAGGAAGGAAGCTGGGAGGATGGAAGCTGGGAGGATGGAAGCTGGGAGGATGGAAGCTGAGAGGATGGAAGCTGAGAGGATGGAAGCTGAGAGGATGGTTGCCGAGTCAAAGGATACGGAGGAGACTTCCGTGGATTCAAGGACGGCCGCACGTAGCTGGAATCTGCGAGCAAGGACGACACTAGGTTCAGTCGCGACGGATTTTGTCCTCGCGGTACCGGTGGAGGGCCGCCTAGGCCCGGCAACACGGGTGGCAGGCTCATCCTCCCAGCCTCCACGCTAAGATCTGATCGTGCAGAGGAGAGAGCACCTGGGCTGTAGGCTGCAGAGTGCACAGAGGCACTGAATTCGGTATCAGAATGGCTGCTGGGATGCAAAGGCGGCGCCGGGAGCTCCTCGTGTAGAGAGATGCCCTCCGAGGCAACTTGCGATTCACGCTCAGCAACAATACCCATCTCACGCTTTAGCATTTCTATCTCCTCATCCGTCGCGGTCCGCCACGTGCACTTGGCGTGCTTCTTTGTGCATCCTTGGCAGGCGGTCAGGTGCTTGATGCAATGCAGTCGTAGACGGCGACAACGATCGCAGGCCGGGTTGATGATATCCCCGCGCTTCAGTTTGTCGGACTTTTGTGTGACGAGGGAGCGCATGAATTCAGCGCGGTGGTCCATTTCCGTCATAGCAGAAACCTCAGTCGGGTGGCTGCTGCTTCCAGAAAACCCTGATGCTATAGACAGTTGATGCTGGGTAGGGTGTGGTGATACAATGGGAGGGGAAATGGGAAATATTCCGATTGGTGACAGAGCGTTCACGGACGGCCGCCGAGACGGCGGGGCTGATGCTGCGAGAAATTGCTGCAGCAGATCGGCGTGCAGGTCATGAGGTGCCCCGGAAGCTGCAAGCCGTGCGGGCGGGATACCGCCGGTGGAGGGATACCGCCGCCAGTTCTCAGCATTACGTCTCCTAGAAAGGTCATGTTTTCGTTGGCCTATGCGATGACGCAGTATGCGCGCCCTGGCTGCGACTTCATCAGCTCTTTTACACAAAACGGAGGCCCTGGACTCGAGAATATCCAGCGTTGCAAGCTCCGCCGTCTCATCCTCCTCGAAAGGGTGTTCAAGTGGGAAGCGATCGAGAGCACCGGATGATATCAGGCGCCAGTCATCCTCTGTGATTTCGCATTGCAATCCTTGGTAGTGGAATTGGCAGCATCGTGTCCCGTTAGGAAGAGTCACAAAAACAAATTCGTTTGGGTGTGCTTTGGCATGCAGTACGATGTCGATCCAGCTGATGGGATTGGAAAACGGCTGCGTCGCGTTCGTTTTTATTGGGCCATCAAAGAAGCGCTCGATACCTTTGAGAATCCGAGGCCCTGTAAGCTTTGCGCCGAGATTGGCAGCCAAGCTTTCCTGCCGGTCGAGCACACCTTGTCTGTGTAAGTGGTAAACTTCTTAAATGCGGGCTGTTATTAGGTTTCATACCCTCATAACCGGCGAGGAGATGCAGGATATCGGCGAAAGTATCCCCATCAGCTTGTATGAGAGCTAGTCGCTCAGCATTCTGCCTCGGCAGGAAGTTGATATAGCCATGGCCTGCATAAGTTAGCTCGTCATCCTTGCTCAGTGCTAGGTGTCGTGGCCGACTTGTCCAGTCAGGTTGCGTGCGGTGTATGCTTCGTCGTTCCCGCGACAACCTGCGCCCAAGACATCGTGGCGGTAGCCGCCAAAGCCGCACAGCTGATCGAGGACAAAAGGACCACTAGTGATGGCTATAGTACGACCTGGGAGCGGAGCCTTGCATTGAACCGTTTCGGGACGAGGCTGGAAGCTGAGGTTGCGGATCTTTGCGCCACCAGGTTCCAGAGGGAGAACAGAGGGACAAGGGAGTGGGGAAAAATGATGGTGAGAAAAACGAAAAACGAAAGAATAAACTCACCTTTTTGAAGAGGACTCTGTTTTTGTGACGGGTAGTTTTGCTGGCTGCCGGCATCCATGACAGAATGCTTCCTCTTGTGCTCGAGGTCAGGAGTTTGTGACATGGTCATGTGGAGCGGATGACGACAAGGCGAGGCGATGCTGGGCCGGCTTGGCAATATTTGTGATAATAATGCCAGAGCTATACTCCGTTCTGTAATGCGGATCTCAGAGTACTTATGCAGGCAACATAACGAGAGACGAGGATCGCATTCAATAGTTGAGAATGTCGACCGTGCGTGTGGGTTAGCGTGGGAGGTGAGGCAGGAACTACACGCCACCAGCGAGGGGTGAACGGGCCAAGCAGAGAGGTATGAAAGATGAGATAACAGCAAAAAAGGGATCGTCACGAGGAAGAAAAACGACGACTGAGCGCAAAATATAGTCAAAATAGAGACTGTGCGTTGCGGTGTGTGGTGTGCTGAGGTCAGGAACATAACACAGCGACATGCGCGAGATGTACGTATGTATGTCTGTCTTTCGCGGCTCCGCTGTTATGGAGATGGTGATTCTGCAACCCACTGTTTCCAACGGCGGCAACTATACTTCCGGGAAGAACCAGACGGGGAAAGCTTCCCGTCAAGCCTACTGTGACCCGATGCTATCTTCCGCTGATGCGGATGCGCGCACGAGGTGCAAGTTGTAATTGTATGGTGGCCAGGCAGGGGACCTCTGTCGGTGGGGCGAGACGCACATTTGGGGGGGCGAGAGAATGGTGAGAAGAGGATTCGGGATCCCTGCTCAGTTTATTATCACCGAGTAATAATTACTGGTAATCAGACGAACTGGGGCCGGGTCGTTGGATGACCAGCGTCGGAGAGGGAAGGCGACTTGCAAACCGGGGCGGGGAGGGGCGGCCGAGCCGTGAGGGACGGGGTGGATTGGCGATGTGAGTGGGTGATTGATGGATGAAGCTGTCGCAACTGGTTCTCGACCTTGTGTGCCTCGTGTGTCGATCGCTTGCACTCCGCCGCCAGCTGGAAGATGGCGAGCTTGCCGGCGGCTTGGTGGTTGTTGGTGGCGCTACCCAACTGGGAATAAAAGGCCCGAAGGTTTCGAGTGGTGGGGAGGTGGCAGGTGGTTGAGGAGATTAGAGGAATTGCAGATGGAGAAAAAGCAAAACAAGGGAGGCGGTCGAGTTGGAAACGGCCATCGGCTGGACTTGGAACCGCGAGTGGGCGACTGCAGATCCCCTTTCTCTTTTGGCCGATTGGAGCGGAGAGGGGAGGGTCTTGCTTGACTGACTAGCTGGGGAGCTGAATTCCTGTCATTTTGCGGCTTCTGCTTAGGGAGGACGGAGATCAGCAAAACATATGTGAGGTTGACGATGTCAGCGGCGCGTTTGCACATGTAACTAGTGGGAAATCGAGGCCACAGTCCGTCCACCACCAACATCCAATGACCCTCAATTCTGACTGGAAAATCCCCAACAGTAACTATTCCAACCATGGATATTATTAGTTACTGTAAAAAGAATTGTTGCGCGCAGGTCATGCTGGCATCATCTCGGAAAGTCAAAGAAGCCCTGCATCATCCACACGACAGGTTAGACAAAACAGATGAGAGCGTTTGCAGTGCTCATACTCGGTATACAGCAGTCAAAACGGCCATGGCGACAGATCATCAGCTTCTCACCGCGGACTGATCTAACTTACGGCGAGGCGTGCGCCATCAAACCGGAACTGAGCAAAAACCAGCAAGCCAGACGCACATCATTTGCCTCGTTGGCCCCAGACAATGGGTCCTCCTTACAAGGGGGCCGTCCAGGGGAGAGTGGCAGGGGAGCAAGCTGCGAGAGCCCTTCGGGGAGCACTTTCGAATTAGTCAATAGCTTATTTTCTCATTAACTAGCTATTTCATAGAGCCATGCTCGTGACCTACTGGCGTAAAACGCAAACTGGGCTTTGTTTTAACTCGAAACTGGAGAGAACCATCGTTTGGTTCCGAACCCACATGTTCGTTCACTGGCTGGTGCTCTTGCCAACTTCAAAAAGCGGCTGAGGCTGCCTGTGGCTGTGGCCGTGGCTTCTCGCTGTGCTGTTGTCCCTGGTTCGAACTTCAACTTCGGTTTGACATCTCGCCTTGTCTCCCGGCTCCAGCTTTCCGCCTTCCTCTCCTACATGGCATCTCTCGCAATTTTTTTTCATCAGCCGCAATCTGTCTCCCTCCTGCATCCCTCCTTATCCCCATGACACTTCCGCACCGCCCACATTATCCCAGCTTCCATGTGAGCCTTTATTGCTACGCCAACTTCCGCCGCCGTCAGCCCATGTGCATCTTTGCCTTTATAAGCAAAGATGCAGGCTAACTCATTATCGAACTTCTCTCGTCTCATGTCCCATGCCATGCCGTCGCCCTAACAATATTTTACCGTCCCAATGAAACGACGCCCCGAGCCTAGATTGTCTCCTCAATTTCCGCTACGCTGCATCCGCCACGTTTCGCCACAAAGCATACCGAAGCGCACGGCACGCGATATTGACTTGCTAGTGCACCATCCCAGGAGCTGCCATCTTTCTCGCCGCTGGCGGACCCACGCCTAGCGTCGCCCTGTCTTTCAATGGTGAATGGTGGCAAAACATGGCTGGCCCTCCACCGTGCCGAAAAAATGCTTGTTGCAAAGCTTGAAACTTCCGTCTTCCCCTGCGCTTTTCGATCCATGGATCAACGTGATCGACCTGAGCTGGACTTCGCCGCTCGTCGCCGTCGGCATTTCACCAGACCGTTGAGGCCGTTTGGACGAACGTCTGCCCCACGAAGAAAATTTCCATTTTGCAACGCAGGATGGATTTATCAACTTGGATCAGCGATCTCTAGCCGTCCATCTGTAGAGTTGTGTTGTGTTGATTCTCATCGCCACCACAGAGCATTAATTATATAGCACTTTCAGAAACCTGCTCCGGACGGTTTGGCCCGCACTAGTCCTAAATCAGCTCTAGCCGATTACCCGCGCTGACCAATTAAAACTGACTTCTTCGCCAGCACGCGCTCCACCATCAAACTGTCGACGAACTTGTCGATGGCGGGACATCCAAGGCTTTTCCAAGTAATATTGCCCAGCCAGACAACCGCCCGTATCGACCATCAGCCCCTGTCGCGTCAATCAACACCACACTGCTCTCCTAAAAATAACCTGCGCTCTCGCTTCTCTCCCCTTTCCGGTACAGGTTGTCGCGGCATCCCGACTTCCCCCGCACGCGTGACGTTTGGTCGCCACACACACACCCCCATCTTCCAACGCACATCCACACGCATTGCGCCATGTCTGACAGGCCTGGTAATCGGGGCGGCGGCCGTGGCAACCGCGGCGACGGGGGCTTTCATCGCGGCGGCGGCGGCGGCAGGGGCGGCTCCCGCGGCGGACACGGCGGTGATCGTGGTGGGCATCGCAGCGGCGGCGCGGCGGACGTCGGCGGCGAGAAGCCCAAGAAGGAGAACATCCTGGACCTCACAAAGTACATGGACAAGCAAATCACGGTCAAGTTCAACGGCGGCAGAGAAGGTGCGCTTCACAGACACTCCTCCCCCCCCCATTCATGCTGGCATAGGGAAGCGCATGGCTAACATTGGTGATAGTGGTGGGCACGCTCAAGGGCTACGACGCGTTGACGAACCTGGTCCTCGACGACGTGCAAGAAACTGTCCGCGGTATGCTGCATTCCCCCAATCTTGAAACTCGATATCCCCTCCCCCACCTTGCCGCGGTCGTTTTACGCATCGTGCTAATCTCTCTTCTCACGAACCAACAGACGAAGAGGGCAACGAATCCAAGAGACCCCTCGGCCTGGTCGTCGCCCGCGGCACCCTCCTCGTGCTCATCTCCCCCGTCGACGGCAGCGAGGAGATTGCCAACCCCTTTGCTCAGCCTGACGACGAGTGATGTGGACGCCCGCACGGCACGGCAACGGATCTATAGCCATGTTTTCTTCTTCGCACGAGCACCGAAAAAGCGCGAGCATGCCGACGTCGCCAAGGGGGTGGGCGGGACACGAGGGTTTCCGCCCCTCTCCTGCTGCGAAACGCTGGATACCGATTGGCGCAGTCACGTCCGAAACCTTCATCTCGGGGGGCACACGAAAATGGGGAAACCACAGTGAGCGACTACATAGGGTTTGGCGTACCGGTGGCATACATATCATACTCGCAGCACTTAATTCGATTCACTAGCTTGGGAATAGAAGTCATGAACAATTTTTTTTAGTCAATTGGGTGGTTTCTAGCTAATTCAATCACGCTGCGTCTCTGGAGTCTCTCCTGTAGGCCACACATACCGCCATCTTTCCATCGTGTCACGAATCCACACGCCGCCACCAACCTCCAGCGTTGGCGCAGGCACCCTCTGTAACAAAAAAATACCGCTTGCGGACGACAATAAAATAAAAATCAGATATCTGCGCTTTCTTATAAATCCAAAAGTAACAACACAAATATTGGATGATGCACACAGGCTGAGACCATGATATACAGCCACTCACCCAATACTCCAGCTCTGAAATCTCGTCCTTGAGGATGGCCAGCTAGACCGCGATCGCGTATCGAGCTGCTGCTGCATCCACTGCTGGGGCTCCGTCTTCTCCCCTGTACTGCAGTCAGAGGGGCGTTGACTCAACTAGATGCCTCCCCCCCTCCCTTGCTTGCTCCCCTTTTGCAGGTCGTTGAAGGCGGTGCCCATCTGCTTCTTCAGCTCCTTGTAGCTGACGATGAAGCTCGTCTGCTCGTCACGGCTCGTCAGACAAATCTTTTCCTCCGTGCCAGCGTCCAGCTTGTTGAGGCTGCGCAGCATGTGACCCATGTCCAGCACCGGGTTGTTATTCGCGTCTACCTGGTGGAACACGTAGTCACGGAAGAGCTTCAGCATGTAGCGTTCGCCATTTTCCGACCACTGCCGGTCACCCTCGAACTCTTGCCGTTCGTTAATGGTGCCGAGCTTTAGCAGTAGCCGCACCACGCGCCCGTTCTCGAGCTCTCGGTATAGCTCCGTATTGAGCTCGTCGGCCTGGTGTTGGGTCTGGTCCAAGGTGGTCACGATGTGACCCGCAACCCCCCGGATAAATTCGTCAATTGTTTTATGTGCTGGTGTTTGGGCGGGTGTAAAAAGCCAAATAAGGGTATCGCGAAGCTCTGCTGAGTATGTTCTGCTCATTTGTTCCAAGGAAGTTGTGATATTATTAAGGTGGGCGGGCAGGGTTCCGGTAGCCAGGCAGAGCATTGTGCGGCCAAACTGGACAAAGTCGTCCTGCTGGAGCTCCAAAAGTGGCCGTCGATTTTCGAACTGAAGGACGTCCAGAATAGAGCAGGCATTGAGACGAATTCGGTTCTTGCCTGTCAGCAGGATCTTGCTGACGTCAATACATCTGGCAGCTAGGTTACTCGAATGAATGGCCTTGAGTGCGTTGGCGATTTGCGAGATGTAGCCCCATAGAACTGTTTCCGGGATGGGTGGCTTTGGCTGAAATCGTGGCCCGTGGACAGGGTTAGAATTCAAATGATGTTCAGCAAGCGATTTGGCGAGTGGGTGGTAGTCCTGGACAAATATAAGAGAGCTGTCGCCAAAGGCCCTCGTTGTGAAAGCGTCATGTATAGTGATAACATTAGCATTGTCGATCCGTCTCCATTCTTTCACCGATCTAATTGCGTGCTCATTTGTGAGTCTGAAACCTTCGATGCGGCGAAGGCAGTAGAAATTCCCGGTCTTGGACGATGTTGCCTTGTAAACCCAGCTAGAGTAGCCAAACATGTTGATATTTTTGCGCTGGGTGGTGTCAAGCGCAACCAGTGAGTGGTAATTGTCCACCTGCGGTAGTTGTGAGTTAATGACTTGCAGCGTAGCCTCTGACTTGCGCTGCATCTCTTCCCGTAGTTTCTCGGGAATGAAGAAGTCGTGTGTCACGCGATGGTATTGCATAAGATCCTCGCGATGAGGTCCAACGGGTGCATATAGATGATATTGTAATGGCTGTGGTGGAAATTGCCCTCCTTGATAGAATTGCTGTGCACCTCCGGTCATGCCTCCGTGATTTTCGGCATATGGGTTGAAGGCCGCAGCGGCCGCCGCCAAATTGAAGGGATCAGCAGTGCCATTGCTTCCGGCAGCGGCATTTGGATCAAATGATGGCGTGAATTCACGAATAGCTGCGGGATTGAATACTGCAGCATCCGCATCCACGGGCGTCGAAGCACCTGTTGTACTTGTCAGCAAGATTAGGCGGCGCAAACCACTCCGTGGCACGAACCTAAACCGCGAGGAGTAAAGGACGGTGCATTCGCTGCTTGGGGCGTGAGTGTCTTCTTGACGGCCGCTGCAGGCCCGAGATTGGCTGGGGTGAACGACGGCGACTCGACATTCAGCGATTTTTTAGATCTATCGTTCGTTAGCCTTATAACTTGGGGCTAGCAGAGGTGCGATGGGTGATGGCAGTAATGATGATCATTGATGGTGGACGGGAATCGGGTGTATGACGCACGGATCTTGTTGGCCTGGGTTTTGGTTTTGGTTTTGGTTTTGGCTTTGGTTTTGGCTTTGGCTTTGGTTGTTTGCCTTATTTTGGTCGTGTAAGAATGTGCAGCCCTGATCTTCGAAACGACAGTGTCCATAAATTACGACGTTTCGGCAGAGTGTTTCCTTATTTTCTAATTTCAGTTAGCAGTTGACTTTCGTTGCATCCTTGCATCTCTTGATGCATCCATGCCCGGTTTGTGCCATGTCCTCGATGCGCTTCCTTGCTGCTTCTTATTTGATTCTGCTTCTTCTACCCTCTTTCGATCCTTGACTCGATTGGAACATGACTTCCATATTCTTCTCCTTATCCACTGGGCGACCGACTAATACGTAGGTTGTGACCGCACTCACCTCGGGGTTTGACTCTCGGCGAGCCGACCTGGCGCCGCAGCTCATTGGATTGATATCGGGGGGCCGCCATGTTCGACTATGCGGATCGCGTGATTACTTCTGCGGTTGGGGAGGCAAGGACAAACACGAAAGAGGTTAGCTAGAGAGCCAAAGAATCGAGCGCCATAGGACGGAGCAATAGGTTGTCCCAAGCGCGCAGCCGATATCGCCTGTTGGGGTCTGCGAAATGGAGTGGACGTGGCGTGGGCAGTGCGGTTGTCGGGGCACGAGGGAGGGTATCATACTGGGACCGTGTCGGCATCAGCCATGATTCAATTGAGTGCGGCGGCGCGGCGCCCATGAAAGAAAACGGCCGAGGGCCAGAATTCAGAGGCGAGTTATTCCGTGGTTGGGCTGCCGATTGCGAGGAGGAAGAGGCACGTTGTTGGATGGCAGTGG
Source organism: Cordyceps tenuipes (assembly GCA_025583755.1). Lineage (NCBI taxonomy): Eukaryota > Fungi > Ascomycota > Sordariomycetes > Hypocreales > Cordycipitaceae > Cordyceps > Cordyceps tenuipes. The sequence continues at coordinate 69,327 of JANZYN010000136.1, forward strand.
GGAAGACGCGAGCTGTGGCGGGGATGCTGCCATGGTGCTGCTCTTGCCGGGTCTGTTTCTGCGAGTTGCTGCGTGTCGACTTCCAATGGGGCCAAAAAGGATGAGGCGGTGCAGCTGCAGGGGGTGGTGGTTCCGGCCCAGTGAGACGTACCTATATTCTGCCGCTTTTCACCGCCATGTTTCAAGTTGGAAGACGTGCCCGCTAGCTAGTTAACTATCAGTTCATCTCATCTGGCTGACGCGATGGCTTCCGATTGGCATCTCCTTGACTTGATATGTAATATGTGCTACAGGGTTTTCACCCAGTTCTCGTGGATATTGCGTTTCGAGAAAAGAACAGCTGTTATTTTCGGCTCTAAAATTGGCGCAACCGTGCAATCCCCCCCTTTTCACCCAAGCTCTCACCCGTTTGATGCATGCCTAATCACATCTGCCCGACCCTGATTCAGGACCATGACAGCATTCGAGTTTTCCAAAGTGGCATGGCGGTGCGAAATAATCACCCTCGTGCATCCTTTAAACGCCTCGTCAATGAGATTGACCATCTTCGCCTCCGTATCCTCGTCCAAGCTCGATGTCACCTCGTCCATCAACACAATTATCGACCCCGTCGCCTCGTGGTGCAAGATCGCGAGCTGCAAGAGTTGTCGTTGGCCTTGGGGAAGTTTCATTTCTTTCATAAGAGAGCTCAAGTTTCCGCGGCGGCTGACAAGGTCCCAGAGTCCCACACTACGCAAATCTTGGCACTTTTCATCCGTCACGATGCAGGTTGACAGACGCTGCTTAGACTTGAAAGTGTCGCCATTAAACTTGACAGAACCCCGTAAATGGATTCCACCCTATGTGATTGTGGTTATGCGCGAGCGCAGGAAATCAGGGCGAACTGTGTGAATTTCCCATCGTCGATGCATTTATACTGCAAAATGTTGAGGATACTCAGTAAAGCGGTCGTCTTGCCACTGAAGCGACCTGATTAGCAATCATTCACCCCAGATGATTAGGGTGCATTTTCTTCCTACTATCCCCAACGTCTCGCCAGGCCAAATAATGCCGGCGGTTGCATTGTTGAGCTGGGAAGACTGCGGTGCTTTTTTCATCACTAGAACATGCACGGCAGGCTTAGTATTGAGGAATCTTTCCTTCTTCATGCCAGAAATCTTTCCTTGTGACAAAATCTATAATAAAAGGCCTACTTTAATCGCTTTACCAGATACACCAGTCCTATATACGGGCTGTTGTTGTATGCGTCTGCCTCGACAAAGCCCTCTGACTTGTACAACTTAATGGCCGCCTCCATCCTAGCCAAAGTATCCAAAAAGACCTCCTGGTACCCTTGGTCTCTAGCCCGTCGTATCAATTCCGCGAGCAATTTCCGCGCGACCTGCTTCCCACGAGCTTCCGGATACACGAAAAGTCGTTTCATCTCCGCGCAGCGTCGCCCGGCACTCGGGTGGCTCGACGGCAACTGCAACGGGCGCAGGGCGATGCAGCCCAGCGTCTCACCGGACTCGGGGTCGACAGCTAGGAGGAGGCAGCCTGTCGGCGGCGAATATTTCCCTGGAAGGCTGGCGAGCTCCGAGGCGTAGTTTTGGTGCGACAGGTCTTCGTTGAGCCATTCAGTGTAGGCGTGAAAGCACTGGACGACGGCGGCAATGTCCTCGGGAGTCTCAGCCTGGCGAATTAAGACCATGGAAGAAGCCCCTGATTGCGTCGTCCCGTTTGGTTCCATCGTTGTCTTGTTCTGCAAGGACAGTTGAGGCAAACCAATGTCAAAAAGGCAGTGAGTGTCGGGAAGCTCGCCGCGGATGAGTGTCGTAGTAGAAGTTGAGTAGTGTATGGCTTTTCGATGGAAGGTTCCAGCACGAAAGGAGAATTACCAGTAAAGGGATATTTCTAGAAAATTTTGCCCAATTGAAAAATATATATGGAAGGGCGTGCGTAGATTAGTAGATCTAGCATGAAGTTCTGACCGTATTAGGTTCGGGAGGGGCAGTTGGGGCAGCTTCAACGCTTGAATCAGCTTGGAACTGGACAGCAAACGAGCTCCAAGTCATCCTTCCTGGAGCAGCTACTATCTCTCTCAAGCATTAATTGATTTGAAAGTTGACACCACTGGTTTTTAAAGTTGAGATTTGAGTTTTATCAATTTTCTCTTCGCCTTTCAATGTACTACCTTGACCGTTTCCAAGAACGGGAACGGAGTTGATCAGTCCCACCATTAATACATTAGGCTAGCGCTTGTTTCCGTCACCAGCTTACCACACTCCAGTTTCCAGCTTGTTCAACATCATCCGATTTACAAAACGGCAGACGGGGCGAGGATATACCTCAAGACCAACCAGAGTGGATTTGAATAAGTTCTAGCATCGAGATTTGAGATAAAATTCCCTCGTCTGGCAGCGACGACACGTGCAAACGGCAATATGGCCGATGGCGAGACGGACATTGGCCAGCTGTCCCCAACCCAGCAGGAGGCCCTCCAACAGTACCTGGCCGTGACAAACCAAGAAGTCAAGGACGCGGTTCCGCTACTGCAAAGATCACAATGGAATGTGCAGGTAATAATGCCTTGACGGACAAAGCCCCCACCCGCAGTTCGCTAACCCGAGTAGATCGCCATTGCCAAGTTCTTCGACGGCGAAGGCCCCGATCCCTTAGCCGAGGCCATGGCGGCTAACCAAGCGATCCCGCAAGTCGCCGCACGACACGAGAACCTGCAGCAAAGCCTTCTGGCCTCCGAAATTAGCTCGAGAGCCGCGCCGCGCCGCGATCGCACCGATCCTGCGCCACGCATAGTCCCCCAGTCGACGACGACGCAAGGCACACCCTGGCTGCTGGGCCTGCTCCTCACACCCCTCAACTGGGGCTGGCAGGCTGCGACGGTGCTACTACGCACAATTCTATATGCTGCGTCCTTTCTGCCAGCGGCAATTCGGCCGACGATGCTGACGACCCGACTGTCGGCCGCGCTGCAGGGAGGCGGCGGAGCGGCTGGACGACGGATGCTGATGCCGCGCGACGCGGCCGCACGGTTCAAACGCGAGTTCGACGAAGATAACGGCGAAAACACCCTGCCTTTCTTCGAGGGCGGGCTCGCGCAGGCGCACGACTTGGCCAAGAAGGAGCTCAAGTTTCTGCTGGTCGTGCTGCTCTCGCCCGAGCACGACGACACGGCGTCGTTTGTGCGTGAGACGCTACTGGCGCCGGACGTGGTCGCCTTCGTGCGCGACCCGGCCAGCAACGTGGTGCTCTGGGGCGGCAACGTGCTCGACTCAGAGGCCTTCCAGGCGGCGCGCGAGTACAAGTGCACCAAGTTCCCCTTCTCGGCGCTCGTGTGCCTGACGCCGCGCGAGGGAAGTTCGCGCATGGGCATCGTCAAGCGGCTGGCCGGGCCCATGCCCGCCGCCGCGTACTTGGCGGAGCTGCAGGGAGCGGTGGAAAAGTACGGCGCCGACATGGCCGGCGTCCGTGCGGAGCGCAGCGCCCAGCAGTTTGCGCGGTCCCTACGCGACCAGCAAGACTCGGCCTACGAGCGGTCCCTGGCTATTGACCGGGAGCGGGCACGGGAGAAGCGAGAGGCGGCAGCGGCAGCCGCGGAGAAGGAGAAGCGCGCGTTGGAGGAGGCCGTGGCCGCGTCCAGGCGCCGCGAGCAGGCCACGCTCTGGAGGGCCTGGCGGGCGAAGCAGATTCGGCCGGAGCCGCCGGCGGGCGACAAGGACGTGGTGCGCGTCGCGCTCATGATGCCCCCGTCATCAGGCGCAGGTCGCATAACGCGGCGTTTCGCGCAGGACGCGCCGATGGAGGAGCTCTACGCGTTTGTGGAGTGCTACGACGACATGCGGCCTTCTACGGGTGCTGTTGACAGCAGCGGTGAGGGGAAGCCGGTAGACTACGAGCACAAGTACATGTTTCGCGTGGCGTCGACGCTGCCACGAGTCGTGTACGAACCCAGCGAGACGGCGACGATGGGCGCGACGATTGGACGGTCCGGCAACTTGATCGTGGAGGAGCTGGAGGAGGGGGCTGACGAGGACTGAGGCGGCGGCGGGCTACGAAAATGTGTAATACTAGAAAGAAATACCACCACAATTTACAGGGCGGGCTCATAGAATGGTTGACAGTCTAAGTGACGACGGCACGTATACGTTGTGGCGCGATGCATGTGAGTAGTCGTTGAGAGGGGGGGGGGGGGTTGATGTGGCAGAGCCGGGCATCGGCAGATGGAGAAACAAGCAAAGCAGACTAGACCAGTCTTTCAGTGGAATACTAGCAGCGGTGATATGCTGATGACTTGCTTCGGCCGAGGGCCTGAGATGATGATGATGTGCTCGTTGCTGCACAGCCCCGAAGCTCTACGCAAGCCATAGGTGGCGGGGTTGAGGTAGTGTGTGGATAGTGTGGGTGATTTGTGCGTCTGCCAAGAAGCTGAGCGGAGGGGGTGTGCTGGGACTGACTCTGGGGTTGGTGAAGATGTGTCTAATTGATTCGAAAATTCCGTGAACAATAAAAATTGCAAAAAGAAAGAAAAGAAAAAAATCCGAATGATTTGTGTCGTGCTGCTGCCTGGTCAAATTTCGGGAGCTGCCGCATCGGGCCAAGATGGTGAACGGGGAATTATCACGAGGCAGGCTGCAGGCTGCAGGCCCTGTCGATATCTGTAGGTACAACCTGCAGTGGGCAGTACGCGTGGCTGCTGCAATGATTCGGCGGGTTTTCCATCCCGTGTATTAGTAATATGTGCAGATTCCTACATGGATTGTCGGTCGTTAGAGCCGTGGTTTCATATCGCTGACGGAATTCTCCAAGCTCATGCTGTTGGTCAGATGATGGAGGTACCTGCTCCGTGCTGCTTGGTACCTGGAACAGTGCTAACGTACCAGAGCATCACCACCTCGTTGTTGGTGGACGGCTTGATGGATAACAATGTCGATTGTCTAATTAGTACGTGGGATCGTGAACCTTGGCGGGAAACGGCTTCCACATCAAGCACAGCCACTAAATAAATGAAAGCTATCCCACCGACTTTCCGCAGGCTGGCGTCGTCACACACCCAACTATTACTAAGTTATTGAGACGGTATGTTGAGGCGCTCTAGGTAACTGCCAAGTACAGTAGCTAAAGTTGCTCCCTTCCCGACCCCATTTGTACTGGCCTTGTGCCCCCAATTTATTACCTGCATATCCAATGTCCGCCAGAACTTTGTCGACCTCATTCATCATCACTCAGCCTCCGTCCGCTCCCTAGTTGTCTTCTTTGTCTTCTTTGTTCCCTCTCCCGTGCTTTTCCGCCGCCCGACATCTCGAGTTTAGCACCTGTCATCTTTCATCTCTCTACTTTCTTTATTCCTTGTTATTGTTTACTGGTCTAGTGCCCTGTCCCCCCCCCCCCCCCCCCTGTCGCACCCCGGCCCTTTGGCTGCGTCCGTCCAATTTGTCTGCTCGGGCTTCACATCGCCACTTTCCCGGACTTCCGAAACGATCGTCTTCTCTCCTGTGATATCTCGATCGCCCGTCATGAAGTCGATGAAAGGTCTCAGCATGAACAAGATGCTCGGTAGCATCAAGAGGAAGAGCTCAAGTATGCCCGACCACCGACATTTGGTACGCTGCCAAACAAACGCTGACATTCTCCTTTTTCCTCAGTGCCACCGCCGACCGCCACAATGGCCTCTGCCGTTCCGCGAGAAGGCGAGGCTCCCGAAAGGACGGCTCACAACAGCGTCGTATGCTTCCGATCCTCGGTTCCAATACTTGCGCTCCATCCATCGCTAACGCCGACGCCTACAGAAAGCCTTTTGCGAGTCCGGCTACAATGTCCAGGTACGCGCTGTTGTCGCGCGCAAACCAGCTCTCCGTGCCTCCCCGTCTCTAACACTGCTCTTTCTCCAGGGCGACGAGGTCCTCTTCCTCCCACCCATCGTCGACGCCGCCGAGTCCTCCCCCGCCGCCGCAAGCGAATGCGCCCGCCTCATTCGCAAGTACATGTCCAAGGAGTACTTCTCCCGCGCCGCCTGGCAGTACAACGCCATAATGCTCCTTCGCATCCTCACCGAGAACCCTGGTCACTCCTTCACCCGCAATCTTGACGCCAAGTTTGCCGACACTTGCAAGGGTCTGCTGCGCGGCACCAAGGACCTGAACGTCCGCCAAATGCTCATCGAGACCCTCGAAGACTTTCAGCAGACCAAGTCTTACGACGAGAACCTCTCCATCCTTCTACACATGTGGTCCAAGGAACGCACCAAGATGCAAGCCGTATACGGGGTAAGTCACCAATACTGCGGTCAGGGTAACCTTCCCCAGCACTGACTGACGTGTTACTTCCTACCAGAACGCCCCGAGAATGGCGCCGCGTCCCTTTCTCTCCAACCCGCCGCCGCAACAACAGTCGCCTAACAACAACGCCAATAACCAAAGCTACTTTTCCCGGCACCACACCAACAACAGGCTACCTAGCGCCGTCGAGCTTGCCAGCCGCTTGGAAGAGGCGCGGACATCAGCCAAGCTCCTCGAGCAGGTCGTCATGAACACGCCCCCCGCCGAGACGCTCGATAATGACTTGATCAAAGAGTTTGCCGATCGGTGCCTGAGCGCATCAAGAAGCATTCAAGGATACATGGTCGCCAGCAATCCGGGCCCCGACAATGAGACCATGGAGAGCCTCATCGACACAAACGAGCAACTGCAGACGGCCCTCAGTCACCACCAGCGCTCAGTCTTGAGCGCCCGCAAGCAACTCGGCCTCAACGTACGCTCTGAGGAGACTACACCGGCCGCTGGCACCCCGGACGGCGAGCCGGTCTCGCCTCTGCTCGAATCCCCGCCGTTGCCCCCTCGGAACGGTAAAGGAAAGGAAACGGGAATGTACCTAGCAGAGCCGCAAGGCTCCGGCTCCGGGTCAACCTCCAGCAGGGGCAAGAAGGCACCAAGAAATGGTTCTCGCGACGATGAAGACCCCTTCGCAGATCCCTTTGCCGACCCGCAACACCATGATGATAGCCTCAACGGCGGCTCTCACCCAAGATCAGCCGCCGCTCATGAGGGCCTGCCCAGTGAGCCGTTCCATCCAGGATTTACCCTCGCTTCGGCCGTGCCTGCGGGTAAGCCCGCATTGCGGGACGACGGTGCTACGGCGCGCTCAGCGGCAGGCAATAATGCGTCAATTGATGACCTGTACGAGGCTGCTGCTGCTACCACTGTTAACAGCAAGGGCAAATCCGCGAGAAACGTGTAGCCGGAGAACTAGCAGCAACTCTCATTTCCAAGGGTACGACTCAATCGGGAGAGAAGTGCCAGATCAGTCCTCTTGGCTGCATCAAATGATTGTCTGGGCTAGTTTTGCTTCCGCCCCCCCTTATCAGATGCTTTTCCACCTTGGGTCCTACTTTATCCTTCCCCTGGCTGCTCAAGTACAGGAACGCTTCTTCCTTGCATCACGTTACTATCTTACACCATCAATCCCTGTTCTCATCAACTCGATTTGCTTGTACATAGCCAGCGACTGTGCGGCGGCCCTCGTTCAATTACAGTGTTTGAAGATACCTATCTATACATTTCCTTCTCTGCATCCTTGCGCACTCCTCTGTCACCATGTTTTAACATTTTTGAATATCGATGTACAGCATCTGAGGTCCCTGCTGGAAGCAAATTGTAATATCGATGACATCTCTTACTTTCCAGGTCAATCTGCCAGGCTCTTCATCAATCCGGTACACGAAACAGTGGCGCCGTGTCAGCCTCGACGGGCAACCTGACTTCTCTTTTCTTAATGCTCCACTGCCACACTGCTGTTCTACTATTGCCGCCGAGGCCTCTGCCTTTTCTCTATGCGATCTTTTATTTTTATTGACATTTCAAACTAGCAGTCAATCCACCATCTGGGTTAGGCGACTACATCGTGAATATGATCGGCCTGCCCACAACGGCAATGATTCAATTCTACCGATGGGTACAATCCAGACATGATCTACATACTGGCGAAGATGGGCCTTGAGCGAGGTACAGCCTACGCTGTGGATTGACTTACAAGTAGTCAAGCATCGAGACCTCGCTTGCTGACTGCTCAACCTTGTTCTCGTGGGTTCTTAGGGGCTCGTGTCAGACGGGGGGAGGGGGTTGAAAGCTCTGGTTGACTTTGGGGGGGCTAGGATGTTTACATCCTACAATACAATACAGTTGGCATATACATTACAACACAGTTGAAATAGACTATAAAGACACATCCTTTCCGCATGGGCAGTCACGGTGATGTGATGCGCAGTGGTGACTGCTTATATAAGAGGGCGTGGGCTGTTGCTACCCTATACCCAGATGAAAGAGCATTGGCTCACTGATAGAAAATATGAAATACTTGCCAAAATGAAATAATACAACTTGTGTATAAGACCAACATTATTCCATCCTTGATGAGTTTGGTCTTCTGCGGGGTGTAATTCCACCCAGTGTAGTAAAGCAAGAAGCCGTGGAAAGCGTCGAACATGCTGCTCAGCTTCTAGGCAGGCTGTGTGAACAACGATCCAGCTCTATACCTGCAACCTGGGGGCCATGGCGTGGTCAAGAAAGGTTGAATGAAAATGAACGGTTGCATTAAGACTTCGACAGACTGCTAAAGATACATTATCCCAGCCTTGATTCAGTAGAATCATCGCTCGGACGCCTGCCCCCGCATTCTGGTCAATGTGACAGCTTCTCAAACCATCGACCAACACTTTTCTCGCACTCGCGTGATCATGCATCCATCATCCGACCCGATCAAGATATGCACGGAGATCTTTGGTCGTTGTTTCCGGAAGGAGCCGAAACCACCGACCGATTCCGAGCAAAAACAAAGAAGAACCTTGGGCCCCAACTGACTTACAAGATGTAACAACGCCCCCCCCTACCCCTCCCCCCTCAAATGATGAAACGAAAGAGGGTGGTAGCCGATGCAGGCACGGGCTGAAAGTATGCCACTATAACAATGGGATGGAGTCGACGCTGTGCAAGCCCGGAGCTCGCCCTAGCTTTTTTTTTTCTTCTTCTTGGATACAGAGCGATGTCCGCAGCCTGTCAAAGAACCCG
>JANZYN010000137.1:0-77764 GCA_025583755.1 Cordyceps tenuipes
CCCCCCCCCCCCCCCCCCCCCCCCCCCCCCCCCCCCCCCCCCCCCCCCCCCCCCCCCCCCCCCCCCCCCCCCCCCCCCCCCCCCCCCCCCCCCCGTCGCAGCCTAACTAGGTAGTTTAGTCGACCTGAAGCCAAGAGGGCTGTTGATGAATGCCGATGAGGTGCTACGCGCAAGCATGTTAGCATGTAGCACGTGTTGGTGCAAGCTCTTGACTTGACTTCAAGATGAATAGGTAACTAGGCGGTAGTTAGTATCGAGCCACGAATGCCGAGCCGCAGCGTTGGTGGAGTTGATGTCCAGTCCAGACATACTTACATCGATGAGTCGGGGGTCGGCGGGCGGTGGAAGATGGGCCAGGGTCAGGGCTAGGTGTGCACGATGACCTTGTGCAGGAAGTTGGATGGAAAGTGGGCTGATTTGAGCGAGAGGCTATCCAATCCGAACCCTACCCATGCAGCAACAGGTATGGGGTGGGTTGTATTTGGCGGTTGGACAGCATTATTGATTGCCGAGGAGCGAGGATGGGTGGTGGTGTGATATAGTGGTGTGTACTGGTACCGCGATGAGGAGACGGTGATGATGATGAGATGGTGATGATGGCGATGATGGCGATGATGGCGATACTGGGTGATGGATGCCGTGGCACTTGGTTGACTGGAGTTGTCGAGTCAAAGGATGGTGCTTTACAAGGTGCAAACGACTTCTGCCCTCTCTCCTCTCTCCCCTCTCTTCCTTTTTGCTAGGGACTGACTAATACCGCGACGGGTGCAGCTCGCTTTCATTCGCCGGCCCTACAGTCGCCGTTTGTTCGTATCCCGTTGTGTTGGTACCTCGTAAGGTGCCGATGAAGGTAGGCACGGCAGGTACCTAGCTAGGTAGGTATAGAGGGGTAGGTAGGTAAGGTAGGTATACGTGCGCCTTTATGTGATTGAAGGTACCTCTCCATATTGGTTGGGTGCCCAGGTACCTCCACAGACTTGGCCTAACCCTTTACAGGGGCGGATAAGCCCCCTCCTGCCTTACTCGTAAAGCTGGCCCGCCTTTAGTACAGCTAGCCTCCGCCGCAGCCAGGCACCGCCAACCATCAGGCAATCAGGCAATGAATGAGGCTACCAGTTAAGTCATGATCTCGTACTCCGTACTCCGTACAGCCTCCCCCTTCTCCCCCCCTCCTCCTCCTCCTCGCTCCTCCTCCTCCCAAGGACCCTCATATGAACTGCCATCCTGGGAAAGCCCTGCAGCCCGCCCGTCAACACAAAACCGCCTCATCCAACACCCATATCCCCATAGCCCCAGTCCTTCTAATTTCCTTCCTCTCTCCTCCCCCCTGCCCCCCTCTCTGCGCGCCCTACCTACGCCGGGTCACTCGGTTCCACCCTCACCTTGGTGGTTTTGACAGAAGATTCTACGGCCATCCCCGTCGTGTTATTTCCTTTGGCACTGCCGTCAATGCCTACCTAGGCACCAGCCTAATAAGGGACCAAGTATCCGTACGGAGTGCCACATACACATACCTTCTGTGACAGCAACAGCAGCCATTCAGCAATGTCGTGCGTCGTGCGTCGTGCGTCGTGCATCCCTAGCCTGCATGCTCCGGCTAGCCCCGGCTATCAGTATGCTCTCTCGAATACGGCGTATTCCGCCAGATGGGCAAGAGATGAAGAATCAATCACTGATAGTCAAGCTCGCGCATCTCACATCTCACCGCACGATGACGGTGACGGTTCGACGGCCCCCGACTTTGCCCGCCTTGCATTTCCGCTCTCCGGTGGTCGCCGCCCGTCAAGGTGGCGCGCTGAGCACCTGTCAAAATCGCCTGGTGGCGCCCATGTCTGAGTCAATCTCTCATCCTCTTCCAGAGTTATACCGCCGCCCCTCAAAAAAAGCTTGCTTGCGGGTGGCCCCCATGTCGACGCCTCTTGGCATGTAAGCATACACCCGACAAGACGACGAGCATATCGGACCAAAGCACGAATTGAATTCCCAAGGAAGCAGGGCACCGCCCGCCTTTTTTTAGTGTTCATTGTGGATGTCGCCGTCTCAAGTGACGAGTCGACCGCATTCAGCGCAATCCTTCGTCATTCTCCCACCTCATGCTAGCTGGCCAGAAGCTCCTGACTTGAGCTTTCCGGGCCTCTCCTGCTCTTGCCCGCCTCGTCTCTGCTCAGCTTGAATGTTACATACTTGTGCCTGTAACAACTACCGGATCACAGGCTCGTCCATTATTACCTACCGATACCTGGAGCCATGCCCCAACCACCGGGTCCAACGGCGCCCCGTTGCGCCACCTGCGGCTCCCTTCCGCCCCTTACGTACGTAGGTGCCAGGTGGTATGTATACCTGACTATAGAATATAGGTAGGCAGCAAGCCACAAACCACAAACCACTGGTTGCGATGTGGGATAATTAACAGAATGCATAATGCATAAAAGAGTCCAATTTGACTTGCACCCCAAAGTTCCCCAACTTGCCCAACTAACTCTCTTCCTTAGGCCAGCGCCACGAAATGCTACTAGGCCTCCGCCTCAGGCTGCTGGCATCTTGCTCAACAGCAAGCGTCGCCCTCAAATTAGGGTGCAACACAATGCATGCAAGGCTACCCCCCCCCCCCCCCTTTCCCCCCTCCCCTCCCCTCGTCCACCACCCCCGACCGTCTGCAATCCTTGACATCCTTGACATCCTTGACCAAGCTCTGTTGGATGAACTACTTCGCCGACGAGTCGCAACCTGCTGCGACACGACACCATGTCATGTTATCTGCGCCACGCCGCCTAACGAGATGATCTCTCGCAACCGCGGATAATGCATCGGCGGACCACGTCGTCAGCTGTAGTTTGCGCAAAGGCGTTGCGCCAGCATGTTTTGCGCCAGTAGTAATTGTCATGCATTCCTTCCTCAATAGACCTTGAGTTCTGATCAGCAACGGAGCTTACCTCGCAACGACAACTGCCACTTCATGCGCTCGTATAGAGTCCGCGCCAACAATGCGCCCGGGCACCACGCGTAATGCCACGAGATTAATGAAAATGTGACGGGAAAAAAAGAAGAGGACACGGTGACTGTGCCCTCTTTCGTATCCTACAAGGCCCTTGACATGTTCACATTGAGCCAAGAGCCTCATGACATTGCAGCAATTACCGCGAGTTCTTCTCTCTTTTTATTCCATTTTCGAACCCAATGCGTACAGACGAAGAGAGTAAGCTAGTACCACAGAATTTCATGGCATGACAAACTGTCATGCTCATCAACAGGTCGAGCGCGAAGAGAAATATGCAACCAGCCTAGAAAAAGATACAGTAAAAATAGAACGAGTCCCTTTTCAGCTCTCAACGCCAAATCTTGAGACCCTGGTGCATGGCAACATCCCCACCACCCTCCTTTTTTTTTCTCATTTCCAAATTTCAGTCTCTTCCCTCTGCTCCCTAATACAAATTCTCCCTCCCTTTATGCAAAGTTGTCGGACCGGTCGACGCCGACGTCCTCGAGCTCCGCAAAGCTGTGAAAGTGCACCGGCCGGTGCTGGTCGCTGTAGAACGGTAGCGGCGTGTCCAGCTTGACCCTCACGCTCTTCTTCTCCATGCCGCCAAACGTGCTGCCCATGAAGCTGTAGTTCCAGCGCCCGTCGTCGGGCACGAGGAAGAAGCCGCGGAAGCGCGGGCTCAGCAGCAGCTTGCGGCGCTCGCCCATGGTGGTCGTGAACCCTTGAGGCTGGTCGCTCTGCAGGTCGCGGTTGTCCACGCCCCATTGGTAGCCCTGCGGCGTGAGGCCCCAGGCCGACAGCGACACGCTGCCGGGCGTGAAGGCGACGGAGACGGTGACGGTGCCGGTCTTGTCCCACTCTGAGTGTGCGTCGAGGAGCCGCGAGTGTTCCGTCACGTCCGCCGCCGACATGTACGGCAACTCGCTGCCCGACGCGGTGTGGATGACGCCGAGAGGCTCCATGCCCTCGAGGAAGTCGCTCTGCGGTAGCTGTTGCGGCAGTTGCACGTTGCGTAGGCCTCCCACCTGGGGCATCATGACGATACACTTGATCTCCTTAACCTTGTCATTGTCCGCTGGCGAAGAACCGTACAGGAAGCCGGCGACCTGCACACGCAGATCCGCAATCGTAATGAACTTCTTCAGGATGTTGTTCGGCATCACGTACGTGACGTCATCAAGGTCATTGTCGATGGGAGAGACGTAAACGTTCTTCGCACGCGTGCGCAGGTTCGACGTAGCAATAGCACGTGTGCGCCACTCGGTCTTGGAGGCAAAGGTCTGCTGCTCAAACTGTGAGGTAGTCGTAACAATGAGATCCTCTCCGTGGATGTTCTGTGTCTTGGTCGTAACAGCGGTGAGCTGAGCCTGCTCCTGCTGCTGCTTCTCGATTTCAGCAGCCTGTTGTCTCTGCATAGAGGGCGCAGATATTTCCATACCGAGAATAATATCTCGTACTTCAGTGCTTGTCAGGCTAGACACGTTGACGTTGTTCTTTTTGCCGTAATCGTTCAGAATGAGGTCACGTAGTTGCGTTTCAACCTTGATCCACTCGTCGTCTTGCAGCGATGGCCAGATGTGATGCTCCAGTGTGATAATCGTCTTGTCAGGACGCAGAATGAGCTTCGTCTTGTCAGGGTTGACATGCAAGCCGCGCAGAATGAGCACAAGACGAGAGAATGCCGTGTACGATGAGACGCTCTTCAGCCATTCATCGTACAAGTTGAAGAGGACCATTTGGGGCTCGGTAGCACGCAGGATCATGTCACCAAGCTTTTCCACCTTCATTGCAGCCTGGAAAGGAAGCTGAAGCTCGGAGGCACGAATGGAAATGTTGGGGAAATCAACCAATTGCACCTCGAGAGGATCGAGAAGGCCCTTCCGGGTGACAATGAGTTGCTTCGGCTGCTCTTCAACAGGCAATGATCGGATTAGCGCGGCAACTTCTTCAGCCGTCTTCCATTTGGCAAGTTGCCCGAGACGCTTCTGTCCAGCCCAGACGCTGGTGTGGATAATCTTCAAAAACAGTTGGCCAGTGCGAGGATTAAAGATGAAAATGGCACCATTGATGGGCTTGGTGGTCAAGTTGCCCTCGAACGTCTTGTGGATGGTGACACGATAGACGTTGGTATCGTCAATGAACAGTTGCGTTTTCTGACTAAAGAGTTCAGAATAGTTTTGAGAGTTAAGGAACTCTTGGTTGCTCTCGGAAGCGTACAGCTGGAGACCCTTGCGAATACGCTCACGCAAGACGTAGAGAGCGGGGTTCGCCTTCATGACCTTGGCCATGGCTTGTTGGACAAGGACCTTAAGACCAGGGAAGAACATGCCGTACGCCGAGTACATGTTGTATGCCAAATCAATACCAATCATCAACCCAGTCGCAGACGGGTAGATACTGGCGCTGTCTGTTGTGTAATCCAGGTACTTTGCCCTCGTGTAACGGTCAATATCGTGGGAGTCATAATCACCATAGCGAAGCTGGATATCAATCCAGAACTTGTTTGTCGTAGTCGGTTCAATCACGTCCTTCGTGTCATTAAGATGTGATGGGCGAGTAACATTCCACTTATGACTTGCAAATAGCAGAATGTCCGCACATGAGCTGTTCATCTTATAGGACTTTCTGGGGTGAATAGTCTCCTTCTGAACAGTTTCAATGCCGAGAGCCTCAAGTTCCTGATCAAAGACCTGGCACATATCCATGACAACTGACTCGTGAATCTTTTGCCACAAATGCGCACGGAAAATTTGGATCAGCGAAATCTTCAGTGTTGGAATTTTGCCGTGAAGGAAGATGCCGGTTAAATCAAGTTGGACCTGGAAACCAACATAGACATTGGCTCTGTTGATAGTCGGCGACCACCACAGGGTGAAGCGACGGTTGGGGATTTGGTTAAGACCGGATCGCTGGGCGTTGGTCAGTTTCTTGAATTTCATTGACTCTTCAAAACCACTGTTGTGGAGCACAAGATAATCGTGGCGCAGGTAGAGCTGATCTTTGTCCACACGGAATCCAGCCCATTCTGTCGGCTCTGCTTCCAGCACGATGTCATTGACTAGAAATCTTTCTACCTGCGGGGAGGAGTCCTCAGTAGCTGTCGTACGTGGTGATGAGAACACGAGGTACTTGGCTCTCTCTGCAGGTTCCAGTGCGGCGTATTCGGCAGCAGTCATCTCGTGAGTGTCATAGCTAGCCGTCGCTGTTTGCTTGTGGAAGACAAGGATATGGTTGGTAGTAACCACAAGATCTTCTTTTTGACCCTGGATCTTGATTCGGTAAAGTCGGTCTTTGCCATTCACAACATTGAATGCGCGTCGAGGCCCTCCATCGGGTCCGAGAAGCAGATCCCCCTCCTTGACATTTTCGACAGCAACCTGAGTATGATCATATCGCAAGAGCATGGTCCCATTGGCCAAACATGCCTTCTCCCAGAAAAGACCTTCCCAGGATGCAAATCCGGTAGCTTTGAAGAGGGTATGCTCCAGAATAGTCTCAACACCACCAAGCGCCTGAATAACATCAGTTCGGTAGGCATTTAAGTTCCACAGCTTTCCGTCGTGGCGCTGGCTAGTCCACCAGAAAGGGTTGCTCTTCATCAGTTGGTAGATTTTGAACTCGGCGCGAGCACGGAAACCCTTATCGAAACTTAGGGTGCTGCGGTCCTTTTGGAAAAGTGTGTTGATACGGGGCAGACCACGGTCCCAGCTGTCTTCAAGATCTTCAAGGGTGAGACGGCGGTTCTGTTGGTTGGCCTCGAGTCGTTTCTGGGAGTATTCGGTCCAGACACGCTGAGAGTCGATGAACTCGGCTTCCCAGGGAATGATATATCGGAAAATATTGGGGATGAGCGTCTCCTCGTCATGCGTCATACCAGCCCTGAAGTGAGTGGTTCCAGTATCGGTCTGCTTGTACCAGCGCTTGTCGCTAGCAGGGATGAGGATGTGAGATCCAGAAATCATACCAAGGCCGCCAAGCTCCTTGGGGGTATAGAAGACGGCAGGAGGGAAACGAGAAGGCATCTTGGAGTTGAGGCCAATCTTGACACGGGTTTGAATCTTGGTCTCGCACTTCACAATGGTGTCGAGCAACTCCACTGTTGATACTGCTGCTTCACGGTAGTACGTGAAAAGGGCGATGAGAGCAGTGTTCCACTTGTTCGCAATCTTCGTAAATGTTGTAGATCCTGAAGACATGAGAATTTGACGGATTCTGTTGTTGAATTTGGCAATGTCATCCTCTGTCACTTGCAAGAAAGCATGCGCTGTTCGCTCCTTCGTGGTGTTGTCAACAAGTGACCAAACGCTGTCTTTGACAGGGAATTCGTCGTTCTTGTTTCGGATCTTTGGCAGAATGCGAACCTCAAACCCGCTCATAGAGAATAGCAAGTTGGGGTTGTCTCTGCTGTACACACTCGCGAAACTGTCATCCCATTCTATGGTAGTTACACTGCGAGGCAGTCTGTTTTTCAGATCCCAGAATACGGCGCGACCCAGGTTGACATCATGACGCATCAAACGCATGCGCGAGTCACGAGGCCAACACTTCTTGCTCTTGTAGCCAATGACGTTCTCAAAGTTTGGATCGGGCTGCTCCGTTAAGAAACGTTGGATGAGATCTCGCGACTCTTCAGCGGTGAATCGCAGGAAGACCCAAATTTTATCGATGTATCTGCTGTATAGACGAATTGGGTGCCTCGTTTCTGTCTCGCGGTCACGGAACTGCAGGAAATCGTTTGGGCTCTGAGGCGGCCCAGCGATTTCACTCGCACGCTGAGGACCAAGCAATAACAGATCAAGAAGAAGACCGTAGTATTGGAAGACAAATGCAGAAAACTGCAGGCCACGAATCAAACCATAGCTGTTGACGTGATTCATGTCCTTATATGTCAGCTGAACGTTGTTCTTGGACGTAATGTAATCGGCCAAGTTATGATCCATAATGAGACGCAGGAGAGAGTTGAGCATTGTAAGCTCCATTTTTTCGTAGACTTTGGACAATTCCGTCTCAATCATGACGTTACATTCACCATTTTCGGTCTCCCACACGCCGCTCAGGTTGTTGATGCCCTGAGCCCACTTGTAGACCAGCAAAGGAGGCACCTCAGAGTCGGAAGGCTTAATCCAGGCCGGGAAGAGATGTCTTTGGTCAGCTTGATACCAAAGATACTGGTCCAGATAGGCATCGCTAATCTTCTCGATGGGCTCAATGTCATAGACCGGGTTGATGGTGCTGTAGTTATCGTTCATATCAATATTGACCTCCTTGAAAGCGCGCTGGGTAAGAAGGAATCGCTTGATGCGCTCCAAAGTAGTACCAGGGCTATCATATGCTTGTTCGATCAACGCAAGCTCTTCGCGTTGGCTTTGGTTCAACCGACCCTTGACGGAATACGCCTCTCTGAGACGTTCTAGAGCAAGAATAAGGATTTTCGTGTCATGCTTGTAAGAAACACTAGGGAAAGGGATTGGGGAGAATTTTCTCGATTCCAGCCAGTGCACTGTCGTTGTGTAAATGGCAACAGCTTCCTCGGAAGAAACATAAGGGCCATCCTTCATGTGATTATGCTGTCTCTCCTGTTCAGCCTTGAGCCACAGACGAGTCAGACGGCCAACATTCTTCTTCGCCACTGTCTTGTCCACAGTCGCACCCCGGCGAATACGCTCACGGTTGTAGTGCGTAACGGAAATCCACCAGTCAGCCTTGGCTTTGACATATCTGAGAATAATATTTTCGATAGGCGCAGGAAGACCAGGAACCTTCCACGGGATGTTACTCTTCCAACATCTCCAAGCCTCGGACAGGTGCTGCAGTACTGTGTTGACCTTGCTTTGTTTGATACCCTCAGGCATCATATCCATCAGGTCAGACATTACGGAAGCACGGAGCTCCAAATCAAAGTGAGATTCGACTCTTTGCTTGGTGACCGTCTTAGCAACTCCCTTGCTGTGTCGGCCTTCGAATTGTCGCGATAGCAGGTTACCAAGCCATCTCTCAAGAAGAGGAATAATGCCTCTCATGAAAAAGAGCCACACTCGCCATGATGGGGCCCAGAAACCACAGCCAGGGCCTTTTCCAACAGGGCCAGAGTTGAAGCGATAGTATATTAAGTGCTTCAGATCCTTGCAGGTGCGGATTTGATGCATGAGCTTATATTTGTATCGGTACATACCAGTCAGCTGACCAACGTGGTTGAATGCGTAGTGAATACCGTCCGCAAGCTGAAAGGCATCGATGTTGCCAAGTCGATACTGAACCTGGGCATCAACAATGAGCTTGGTTAATCTCAGAATTTCTCGCATCAAGTGGAAGGCATTTCCGAATCGGGACTTCTTTCGTTCCTTGGTTGTGAGAGTTTTGACAGGCTTGAGGTTGAAGTTGTAATCCAGATGCAAGTACGTGAGGTTCTTGCGGTGAATCAGCAAGTTCAACATATTGAAGCCCTGTCGGCAAACTTGAAGACCGGCCTCGACCCAGTCGATGGTCGTCTGCTGGAAGAACTTCGTCTGCTTGAGCGATCGCAACAAATTCTGATTGTTGTGCGCCTTGGGCTTCTTCTTATGCAGCTCATTGAGAACATAGTTCTTGAGTAACTTCTGGTAAGAGACGCGGACCTTCACAGGCGGTCGCTCAGAAGGCGGGTGCTCCAGATACCACTGCTTGATAAGGGGCACATCTTGCGCTCTGACCATGCGCCCTGAACGTCTATCGAATGGGAACGGAGCCCACCAGAGCTCGATAGCTGACGAAGTGTGTTCGTTATCCAGATCTTCGTCAGCAAGAAACGGTTCAACGCCAGCTGGGAGTGTGAAACCATCCTCTTCATCTTCTTCGTTATTTCCGGGGCCAAAAAGCTCGTCCTCGAGAGAAACTTCAACATTCTTAGGTGCAACGGTGCGGGATGAGATCGGATTAATACGACGGTCAAAGTGGAAAGTCGGCAGATCAGGGTCATCCGCGCGATTATAGACAATCTGCGGCTGTGAGTGCCAAGACATATGTACACTTCGCGGGAGCGAATTGTATAGGAACGGGTATGCGACGCGGAATTCGGTGCGGATGGGGTTTCTGAAGATGATGCGATCAATTGCGTTGAACTCGCCAAAATCTTCCTCGTTAGGATCGACGTCTTTATACAAAGGTTCGAATCGTGGGCCACCAGGGAGAGCAACATTCAGTGCCTTGGCAGTCAGTAGACTTTTGAGATCGAAGAGATAGAAGTAGTTCTTATCAATGACGTCGGAGATAAGGGGTCTGCTGAGGCGAAAGAGCGCAGCCATTTGC
Organism: Cordyceps tenuipes; assembly: GCA_025583755.1. Classification (NCBI taxonomy): domain Eukaryota; kingdom Fungi; phylum Ascomycota; class Sordariomycetes; order Hypocreales; family Cordycipitaceae; genus Cordyceps; species Cordyceps tenuipes. The sequence goes on from JANZYN010000137.1 coordinate 10,265, forward strand.
GGTAATGTCATGTTCCATGACTTGTAGCTAGGTCCATTGACGTGCGATGTGTCGAGCAATGGGCGGTGGTCGTAAAACCATTCGTAGATAGCTTCATCCTCTTCCTCGTTCAGCTCCATTTGGATCGGCTCCAGAGGTTCGACGTCTTCGATGTTTTCGGACCATGACAGCGGCGGTTCTTCGTCATCAAAAGGTGGAAAGCGCATGCGCTTAAACAGTCTTCTGTCAGCTTTCTCCTTTCGCATAAAGGTCCACATCATTGCCCACTGCGCAAAGAAGACCGGCTCGATAACGCGAGGGGTCTCATTCACGAGAGTCAGGCAGCCATTGACATGGTAAAGGACCTTAACTTCACGAGCAGACTCCCAGGGCATGGGCATGTTCTCAAGAAGCTTCAAGACAGCATGTGGCATGAACTTTAGGGCGCCAAGGTAGCTGCGCTTGTCGTTTGTATATCTTCGTTGCGAGACGTCGCCAATGTCGCGAACAATCTTGCGCAGATGCTCAGGGGGCATGTCTGCTTTTTGAGTTTCGACAAAGCCACCCTTGCGCTTCTCTCCGAATCGGTTGCGCTGGTGCCGGAGCCATTCCTGCTTCTTCTGCGCAAACTTTGCGATGTGAGGGTCGCTCGGTTGGAACCCTGGCGGAGGGGGTGCCGCAGGGGCCGGTCCCGACGGAGGAGGTGGCAGTGATGACGGCGGAGGAGGAGGAGGAGGCGGAGGAGGACCCCATCCCGGTGGTGGTGGTGGTGGCGGCGGATGCGACATTCTGAGGCTTGACGACCAGTCGTGATGGTCGGTTTGAAGTTCTGCCTAGTAGATGGCTTCACGCCACTGCGCGTGTCACGACGCGCAAAGCACCTGGATCTCAACAAGCTGAGATGCAAAGTGCTGTTTCAATCACGCGGCGATCTTCCCGGATGGAGAAATTGCCGTTTTCACAGCGGCGTACGACAACGACCAAACGCGGTGTTGGTAAAATTATCTTGAATGGCCCTTTGCAGATGGTAATTTTCGAACTATCAGGGACAGCAGCGCGCTAGCTTGCCACCACGAATACTGCGTCACGTGACATATAATCTACCAGCGCGCCGTTTGCTGCTACTGGCGATGAAATTCGAATCAAAACAAGAGAGTGTATATTTTTAGTGCATATGGGGACTTTGAAGTTCGTGTTTGCCTCACATTGTGAGAATTGGTCCAAGGAAGAAGGCATATTAGCACAACTGATGGCTGGGGGGCGTTCTGCGAACCTACGGACCCTCCCGGCCTCGGTGCATATGGATGCGATAATCTGTACATTTCCCACGATAATTCATATATTTAGGTTATATGTACAAGAAAAGACATAGGAAATCCCACCCGTAACCTAAAGCCACTATACTATCTTTTCATCGCGCGATATTTGTACTTATACTGATGGAACTTGTCGAGCACTGCAGGGTAATCAAGCGTCCGTCACTAGCCAGCCAATCACAGGGACTGAAATTACCTTATGTAATGCACTAGATCAACCGACTGGTGTCGCTGGAGAATTGTCGCGACCAGCTCTGACATCTTTGATCATCACGAATCAACCCGCCTGCGCACTTGTAAAAATGGCGCACCTCAGTGAGTCACGGCGGAATGGAATCAATTGGTCACAACTAACGTCTTTGTACCAGACGTCAAGCCGGACCCGGCCTACCTTAAGCTGCAGGGTATATCGCAACTTCTCTTCCCCGAACCTCGAGCCGCCCAGCCTTGCTAACCCGCAGGGAATAGCGATGCAGAAAAACCGCGTGCAGTACTTCCGCTGGACACCAAGAAACGCTCGTATCACGTTGATGTACGTCGCAGTCGTACCTGCCCTAATGGGCTACATCGCCTACAAGACAGACGTGAGTGGAAAACCTGATTGGATAGGGACTATGTCTAATGATGTACCTCTAGGGCCTCTGGGATCTACGAGCGAAGAGAAAAGGCGATACCGCGTACGAGAAATAAGACGAAGCAAGAAGGCCCTTGGATCAGGAGAAATCCGTGTACATATATCGTGCTATCCTGCAATACATTTAATTGCCGATCACCGAATTCCACCAACGCGAACCGTGAGCTGGGTATATAATTAGAAGGTCCGAGTACAAGACATCGCCGCTTATATATCTTCAACGACTCGAGGAGCGATTGGGTCACCAAAGGCCTCTGCCACGCCCGCGACCTCTCCCACGGCCAACCTGCTGCCCCCGGTTGCTCGGCCTCCAATCGCCCCGCGGAAAGCGCGGGGCTTCATTTTCATACCCACCTCGGTTCTGATTATGATTGTTTCGACGGTTGGCAAACGCCGCGGGCTGATCCGGTACGGCCTGCCTCGGAGGCTGTTGGAATCCTGTGGCATCGTATGCAGGTGCAACAGACCCATCACTTAATGGTGGTAGTATCGCACACGAAATGTAGTCCCCAGCCGCAAAATGTGCATCTTGTAGTGTCCATGTAGACCCCCTACGACCTCTCTCGCTATTATCGAGATGCTCGTCGACCTCCGCACCAGGACCACCAGCACCAACCACGAGACTGCCGAGATCCTTCACAGAATATTTGGCTTTCTTGCCGCCAACAGAACTGGCGCTTTTTAAATCAGGATATACGAGCTGAAACACCACTCTTGTGCCGATTGATGGAGTGGGGAGTGGGTTTGGGCGAGCATCTGCTAGCTCATACACCAATTCCTGGAGAGTACATGATGACCAAGTGTAGACGTTGACGGATGTGAGGGTGTCCGAATTAGCAAAACTTTCCGGGCTGGATTGTATCTGTTAGATGCTTGCAAGTAAGAGCAATGAGGCAGACTGACTGTATCAACGAGCCAGCGTTGTAAAAGAGGCGAACTAGAAAGGGCGGCTCAGGCTGCGATTCGACCGCGTCAGACATTTCAGAAGAGGAAATGAATAACAATGAAAGAAGCGACTGAAAGGTTAATTGCTTCCTAGGTTCTAAGTGATGACCGTGCATGTATATGTTTTCTGACGATGATGGTTAGCGACGACTGCAACATTTAGTTGCATTGCAATTACCCGGCATATACCCGCAATCGATAGCTTTTCGATCGCGACCTCGAACCTGACAACCCTCCGCCTCATTCGACATATTTAAGAAAAGCGCCCATCGCTGACGAACGATAAACTTCCCAGAGAAAAGAAGAATACTAATTGCGCCCTCGCACAAGCCCGTGTAAAGCAGTGCACACGTGAAGCAGCGCAACTCTCAGTAACCATGGACTTTGCAGCCTTGATGGGTAAGGAACTGTCCAAGGGCAAGAAGGGCGCGAGCGACAGCAGCACCGATAGCAAGAAGCAATACCTCAAGCGATCCGAAGTCGAAGCCGAGCGGAAGAGGGCATACCTAGCCGAGCAGGCCGCCCTGGAGACGGAGCGCGCAACCAAGGCAGCCGCGAAGCGCAAGCTTGAAGAGGACACGGCGGCCGAGCGCGAGGCGCGCGACGAGAAACGCCGCAAGCTGGCCGAGGAGTCACGGCGGCGGCGCGACGAGCAAGACTGGGAGGAGGAGCAGGCCCGTCGGCGGCGGCTCGGCCTCCCGGAACAGGAGCGGCCCGGCGAAGGCGGCGACGGTGACGAGGCGGCGACGGCGGCCGACGACATCCCGGACGAGGAGCTGTTCGCGAAGCTGCGCGAGCTGGGCCACCCGGCGGTGCTGTTTGGCGAGACGCATGCCGGCCGACTGCGGCGGCACCGCAAGGTCAGCACGGTGCTGACGGACGGGCCGATCCCGACGACGCTGCGGCTGGTGGACGAGCAGGACATGAAGGTCGAGGCCGGCGTGCCGCGGGACGCCGAGGCGCGCGCGTGGCTGTACCGGCAGCTCGCGAGCTACTTCACCATGGTGCTGCGCACGTACCAGCGCACCATGGAGCAGGAGCGGCGCGACACGAGCGCCAGCAAGACTGCCTACAACGCGATGCTGCAAACCATCGAAAACATGAAGCCGGTATGCTTTTTTTTTCCTTTTTCCAAACCCCTTGTAATATCCCCACACCTTCTGACGAAAGAATAATGGGTAGCTATTTCGGAGGTTCGAGGCCGGCGACCTGGACGACTCGCTGCTGGAGCCTGTCGTCGAGATCGTCAAGGCGCTGCAGGAGCGCCGGTACGTCGACGCCAACGACGGCTACCTCCGGCTGAGCATCGGCAAGGCCGCCTGGCCGATTGGCGTTACTATGGTCGGTATCCACGAGAGAAGCGCGCGCGAGAAGCTGCACGACGGCGAAAAGGGCCACGTCATGGGCGACGAGGTCACGCGCAAGTTCCTGCAGAGCATCAAGCGCTGTCTGACATTTGCGCAGGTCCGCTGGCCGCCTGAGGATCTGCGCCAGCTGATGGGATAGAGATGGGCGGCGGAGCTGGCAATTTATAATGAGAAAACTGAAATGGAGAGAGAAAGAGAAGAGGCTGCAAGCTGCGTCGACACCACGCATCACGAAGATACAAGACATATACCCTAGAACTTGGCAAAATTCAACAGCGAGATATGAAAATAAAGGCATCAAGCTGTCTACTATTAATATTTTCATGCTGATTCATAATACTGACTCGTCATGCATCAGTCTGCCAACCTGCCGAGACCGAAATGCCAAGTCCGGTAACATGACGATGCGCCGAACCCAGCATCATATTTTCCGCTCTGGGAGTCTATGAAACAAGCGACATCTCGCCGGGAGAGTCCTGCTACGCGTCCCGAGTCCCGATCGCCGTTGTTTCGTCCATAGCAGCCATTTGGCTCGCGGTTTCTTCCATAGCAGCCACTTGGCGCGTTGTTTCTTCCACAGAATCTATTTGGCGCGGGTCGTCGAACCATTCCTCTGGAGGTCCGGAGGGATCGCTCCTACTACCCACCACAAACAACCCCGCAGACATGATACTTGCACGTCGTAGATGCTCGGTGGCCTCGCTCTCAAATTTCATTGACACACTCAAGGCTTTTTCTTGCAATTCTGCACGGGGATTCGGCTCAACCGCAATGAGTAGCTAAAATCGATCGTTAGTGACTTCTCAATACGACTAGTGATGATAGCATGAACCGACCTGGTTTCTGGAGTCGATGCGTGCGCTCAGGTGGTCTTTGCGAATCATGGCCATGAGCTCATCCTCTATAGATTCTCCCGACAGTCCGAACGACGCTTGGAGGCTATGTAAAGTAATGCGCGAAAAAGGAACACAGTATTGCACGATACACTTTGTGCGTATACGACTGTAAAGCTCTTTCACATGTTCGTGTAAGTAGATGTCCAAAAGGTAGTCTGGGCGGTAGGATTCCAAAATGGAGAGGCAGCTGGAGTAACGGCCTCCGACGAACAGGCTCAAAGCTTTGCGGATGTGCGGTTCATGCTCCAGAAATGCTCGAAATGTCTGGTTTTCTAGCACGCGACGCTGAAGCTTAGTTCTATCCATGGTTGCAAGAGCCGTCAGGCCACCATAAACGGCGACATCGTTGGGAGATGCGATGTGGCTGTAATTACTTGGACAAGCGGAGTTATCGGCGGCTAGCAGCGACGTGGCCGACTCTGCATAGTTGCCCAGGTTCAGGTGAGCAATGCCCGATGTGACACGAAAAAAAGCCGTTATTCCTTGCTCATCCTCTGCCGTGCCCATGCCTGAGATTTTGCCAAGGTTGTTGAGAACCATGTTCCAGTCTCGGCGATAAAGCGAGACATTGACAAGATGCTCCGAGCATTCGAGAATCTGTCTTGTGGAGCTCACATCTTGGCGCATGCGGCCATAAGCATCACTCGCTTCGTTGAGTTTGCCTATAGCCTCGAGATGACGACCGAGGTCTTCGTTACCCATCTACATGGTCACGTTAGCCTCTGGCGTTTCGTTTATGGGCTGGAAATGTCCCGCAACAATACCCTTATGCTTTCTTTGATAAGATTGTTTTTGTAGCCCTTGAGCTGGGATTCGAGACGCTGTGTCTCAACCTTATTGGACTTTTCTGTGGCCGCGATCCAAGCCTCATCTCTAGTGGCCTCGGGTTCGTTGGGGGCCAGCTTGCGGACGGCGTCCCATGCCAATTTGTACAGGGATACATCTCGGCCGGCCTTTGCCTCCGCGACTGCACCCTTCAATGCATCGAGCCGCAGAGGCAGGCAAGTCTTTCCTATTAATAGTAGACGTTCGATCCTGGTCCGTCCTGGACCTCTTGGTTAGTTGTTTCCAGCGGTGCGAGCACGCGTAGCGATCGGGATATGATTGAGCGACGAACCGGTATAGTTTTGGATGTAGAGATCGAGGTCCAACTTGGGTAGCTCTGCAAGTAGAAGGTGTTAGCAAGAGACGCAGGCCAGATGGTACCTAGAGCACAAGGAGGGTGCACCTTCGACGAGCGTGGCTGGCTGGGTGGACGCGTCCGCAGGAGCGTCGGAAGATGCCATCGGGAAAAGACAGCAACTTGCTGGCTGGTAAAAGCCGGAATATTATGCCGAGGAGGCGTGGTCAACTTTGATTGCAGTCAGCAAGTGATGGATGGATGTTGTTGAAGCTTCACGATTTGGCGGGGTGCACTGGGTTGGCTGTTGCCTGGTGGAGCTTCAAGAAAGCTGTGGAGGGGCCTGCGTGTTGTACAACTAACAAGTTCTGTACTGAGAGGTATTGGTTCTGGTGACAAAATTTCAACTCCAAGCACAGTGAAAAAAGTCATATTGTAATATTTTAAACTAAAAGGAACTTTGTTAACTTTTTAGGATTTCTTTTTGGATTTCTTTTTGACATTCACAAGTATGGCATACAAAGGCTGGATCTCCTTTTGTTCCCCAATTCGAGACATGCCTCACCTACACGTTAATTTGGCGCCGAATGAGTGATGTATGCCGGGTTATACTTCAGATCGAGCAGACTGAGGTAGTTCTTTTGTCTTCTCTTTTTCTCTCTCTTTTTTTCTATATTTTCTTTTTCCATTTTCAGCAAGCCTCTCACTGTCACCATTTGAATGGAACAGACTTGGCCAAGGCGACACCGTGGACTCGGTCAACTTACATTTTCAACATCAGAGTTGTGTCCTGGATGCTCTTGGTTGGTGGGATCCAACTCTGCCGCCATCACGGCACTCATCAACTGGGCTGCGCGCTTTCAGTCCAGTCCGTTTCTCAGCACTACTCTCTGTCTTGGATTCGCCAGACTGACTCTATCCGTAACGGTAAAAGTAATCATCTATTCTTTCTGTCATCCAGCGACTTGGCAAACTAGTAAGCGGTCGCGATCAGGCGTCCAAAACTAGTGAACTTGGTAATGGCTACTCTTTCAACCCACCAGTCAAATGCAATCTTGTACTGCGCTAGTGGACTTCAGCGTGACCATCGGCAATGTTCTAAAGGCACCATCAAAGGTGGTACACTTGATCAGTTGTTATTCTGGGCCTGCATGAATCCTGCATGGGAGATGAGTTCACAGCCACGGCTGATTAAGCACAAAAGCTGTAGAGTCACCGTTGTAAATGTCCCTCGCAGACTGGAAAGACGGCGCAGTTTGTGCGCCAAGTCATAACTCTAAAAAACACTCTGTGCATCCCGCCAGTCCTTGTCTGCGTTTCGTGCTCTCTGGAGATGGGTCGCCACCCAGCGACTTGGTTTGGGCTTGCCACCTTTTCTGTAATCCATATTTCCACCAATTGGGCAAAGAACCGGCCATGTTAAGTCGCAGCATCTCCATAATAAGCTTACACCAGGAACGGCATCGGCCAATGGCGATGGTGTGTGCCTGAGACCCCGAACCAGCACACGGGCCTGGACCCGAGGCGTTGGTCGAAGCCATTGTTACATCCCAGTAATAAGGCGTTCCTGAGCTATGGACGGCATTATTTACGGCAGTGGTCTCTTTCGATCCGACCATTGGCACGCTCGACCAGGGGAGACGGTGAGATTTTGGTTCCTGGACGCTAATCCGGACCTAGGCTGGATATCGCCGAGTTGGAGAGGCTGATGTTGCGATGCTACGGCCAAACAGGGTGGAAGGATGATAAATCGGAAAAGCTGGAGTAAGGGAAAGAATGGCAACGGAGCCAGATGAGAAAAAGTATATAAGAGTCCTTTGATATCGTGAAGAGTCGGGAAACCTCCTCTGTATCCAGACAACCTCACTTACACGCAAGAATCACCACTTGGGTCCCTCAAATTTAATACATCCTTTTACGAAATATATAAACATAACCCTCATCACAATGCTCTACACTGGTATTGCTACCCTTGCCCTCGCAGCCACCGCCGCTGCCGCCCCGAGCGGCGAGATCCAGAAGCGCGCCTCGGGCAGCAACCAGAACATCTCAATCTACCGCTACGGCGACGCGACGCAGTGCCACCACATTCTGCGCGACTCGGGCGCCTGCGGCATCAGCACTTACTTCAAGAACGTCAACCAGGAGGCCTCCTTCGTCGCCATGCCCGCCACCATCTTCGACAAGTACGGCGCCGCCCAGAACAACAAGCTCTGCGGCAAGACCGTCACCATCAAACACAACGGCGTCACCAAGACCGCCATCGTCGCCGACCGCAACCTCAGCGACGATCACTCCATTGACACCTGCCTCGACATCTGGAAGGCCTTTGGCGGTCGCGATAACGACGGCACGCTCATCCGCGGCGCCACCTGGAGCGTCAACGGCGTCTAAGCACGTCGCTGGGGAGAGACTGTGGTGTAAATAGTAGATGTGAGGAATGTTTGGCACATACACGTTTCAAGACAAAGTATATAGAGAGAATAAAGTACAGATTATATTTCATGCGCGTTTATGGAGGATGTTACTGTTGAAGGATTGGGTGATGATACACCACGTTGGTGTCGTGTAAGTCGCGATGCGATTTTGACAACATTGTGGAAGTGAATTAGAAAAGAAGTTTCTATAACCTTGGTGAAATCAAGGAACATATATTAGCAACTTAAAATATATGAGCAGTCGGGTTTAATGTAAGTAAATGAAGGATTAAATAATGTGAGCTCCAGATCGATCGAGAAGAGCCCTAAGAGTAAGGCGTCTCATCAGCACTTGACAATCCAAAGCTCCCTCGGTATCACAAATAACCGCCTTTGGTCTAGGAATGCAAACCCGAAAAGGGGTTTAAAACAAAAGTAGCCACAAGAGAATGTTTTTTGCTAGTATCAGAAACACCTTTTTTTTTAAAAAAAAAAAAAAAAACGTACAGCACCCGGAATTCGCTGGTCGTCACCGAACCAACTACTACTCGGGCGCTCGAGTGGTTATCGCTCGGAGATCAGACGGGATCCAGATTTATCACTCGGCTATGGCCGTACATGCTAAACAGACGATTTATCAGAGTCTATGTAGGAATATTGTGCTACGCCCCAGTGCAACCTTATGCCTGTCTTTTGGTTCTGAGATCTGGGCATATGCCGAACAGAACCGCTATGAGGGAGGTTGATTTATGATGCAGATGTACGGCAGACTGTAATTATTGATGTGCTTTTAAAATTTAGACACGATTGAAAAGAAGAAGGAAATGCTAGAGTTGTTTTGCGTGTTACATCTTGACTTGCTGTATTCGGATTGCGATTCGCGGGTCAAGTAAGTCGGCTGGCCGGCTCAAAAATGACTACAAAGCTGAACAAAAGTACCGATACAGACGAAAGAAGAGCCAATGGCATATATGAGCTCACATATGTGGTTTGCTTGAATTGCAATTTCTCGTCATGAGTTGTACAGAAAGGGTAGTGACCTGACTCTCCAAGCACATGTCAGATATACCGAGGCTGAGAGGAGAAGCCAATGTAGGGAGCCCGTTTCGATATTATTAATTTTATTAATTTCTCAGCTTCAACCTAACAGTCTCTATGGTGCATCCAGGAGCGCCCAATGATTCCTTGTGCTTGGATCTGTGGGGGGGATGAGGTCCGATGCATTCGAGTAGGGAGCTCTCGTGGCAAGCCACTGAGATGATCAGCGAAACTCATTCAAGACTAGGGGATCGCGCAGCAGTTACAAGAAAACAAGTGATTTTTCTGCAGAAAGACTTTGCCGGTATGCTTAACGTCCAATAAAAACCTGGACAAAGGCACAAAACCGTACGGTGAGGCCGGTCTCCTGAGATGGTGGCAAGACCGTGACTGATGCATATGTAGGGCGCCTTACAGCAAGCCGCGGTGGCGGCTGCGCAGATAGAAATATGGTGGTGCAGCAGGTAACTATATAACTATATCAACCTTCCACCCGTTGCATCGACATTCTTTCCCATGCGCCTATTGGGCGATTTCTGCGGAGGGGGGTGGGACTGGCAAGGTCGTCGGAGAGTTAGGCCTCGGAAGGAGACTCCCCCGCCAGCCCATGTTACCTTTCAGATGTGATGTCAATGGCGTTTTCAAATAGTTAGAAAAGGGAACAGAAATAGGAACCGGAGCGGCAGCGCTAATTGTGTCGGTGGCAACGGGCCACGGGTTCAAAGCAAGGGGACAGGGAGGCAGTTGAGGGGTCACACACCACCAGGACGCCACGTTCTTCCAAGAAACGCAGGCGACGAGGCTGCCGATTACGATAAGTAGATTCCGAAGCCGTTCCATCTGTCGATGGCCTGATAGGACATGCTTGGCTGCGCTAGACTGGCCAGGTTGGCCTCTGTGCAAGACACTGTCAAGCAATGAGGTTGCATCAGTGACTGCCGACATACAGCGCAAAGGTCTAACTATGGCGCAATGTCGCCTGCTTTATTGTGAGTTATGTTTAATGTACTTTGAAGCAAATGTATGGCGGATCAATCGGTGCGGCTCGCGGCCGACCAGAGCGCTCTATACTTGACTTGGGCTATTTCTTAGTTGACGATGGATGACAATTACGACAAGTGCATACATTAGTACCTTGGCGAAGTAAAAGACAAAGGCTCTTCACTAGGTCTCTTCACTAGGTAGTTAGTTAACCTCGTTACCCGGCTCTCGCAGGGATCCCTAATAATGGATAGATTGTTTGACTGTGGGCCCTTTTTTATGCGTAATAGCAATCCGTTGATAAGTTGACGGAGAAAAACGTGGAGTTGCACTATTTAATTTGAGTGCAGATTACTCCATAACGAGATGAACATGGGTCCATTGAGTTAGGAGTCGCTACAATAATTTCAAAGGTTTCTGCCCTTGTAGCGTGTTGGGGGCGTCGATATGGTAGAAACTTCAAGTATGGGCTTTAGTTTTGTTGCTATTGTCTCTGAGAGCCGACGCGCGGCCTCATTGGCACTAGAGGGAACCCCGATATTGCTGCAACCTCGGGAAGGAAGGAGGCACGCGCAAGAGAGAGCGAGAGAGGTTGTGCCAGTACAGTAGCATGCCATTGACTGGGACGGCTGATATACGCATATAGTTACCCGCATGAGCATTGATGTCGCCAAGTAATGGGCTCTCTGGTTAGTGGGTTGCCATCGGGGAAGGGAATCCGGCCAGATTAGTGAATCAAAGCAAGCTTGGCCACCAATGCAAGTTCGCAACACGGCGGTTCATAAACAAGGCATTGATTGCTACTACTAGTAGATCAGCTGATGGTAGAGGATCGAGCGTCTGAGAACACTGATAGAAAAAGCTTAACTAATGATACCGTGGGTTGCGGAAGGAGCAATAGCCGCACTCCGCGGACAATCGACATGGACCCTGACTCGCTGGCAACTTCCGAGGTCGCTGGCACATGCTCGATGCGAGATGAACCAATCAATGATGCAGCGCAGTTTGTTGGTGAAGGAAACATGATGCATTGAGACCCATGGCAATGGACGACGACGGATGACGACCGCTGTGGGTTTCGATAAGCAGAACGCTGGTGGCTCGGTTTCTGATCCTGGTCCTAGTTCTCTCGGAACGTGTTGCCTCTCCAATAGCGATAACATTGACCATGTTGGGCCCGCACTCGGCCATTCGGGCAGCTATTATGGTGGCGCTGGAACCGCTGGAATTATCATGACAGTGGATGCATCCATACCCCATTGTACGGAGCAACGTAAGTAATCTGCACACGCGTTTTTGCGCATCAGACAGGACGGATGGGTGGGCTCCCGGCAAGTGGGCTGGCTGGATGCTTGGCTGCCACACCAAATGAAGGTTATCAGCTGGAGAAAACGACGACGACGACGACGACACTGGGCGGTATTTTTGCAGGAAGTGACGCAAGCCTCTTGTCTGAGAAGGTTCGTCACCGCTGTGACCCCTTCCGCTGGCCGCCAGCCACCACTCGGATTGAAATTGACAAGTAAGCTTGATCTAGTTTCGCTTTCGCTCCTTTTATTTACCGCAGGGAGTACGGATCCTCTCCTTTGGCGTCGCGTCACATCCCTCGGATCACGGCATCTTGGCCAAGCGTTGCTAGCGGCAGCAAGGAAAGAGTATCGGCACCCGCAAGCCGAATTGCGGGAGACAAGTCGTTCTTTCTTTTTCAGCCTCCACGTAGTCTTTTTATTATTGTTATTAGCCCCAGAGTGAGACCAGCGGCTATTTTCTTCCCGTTCAGTGTGGCTGTGCACGATTAGCTGCGACGCTACTCAAGGGGAAGGGCCGTTTTTGGTGCAGGTACCAGCCAACGAAGCCAGTTCTAGATATTGGCGACGACAGGGAAGAGAGAGGAAACGGGACGCTGGAAATGCAGGACAGCAATCGTTTAAGTAACGCGGGCGGATGAAGGAGCGAGCGCCGGACCAGCTGACCGTTGAACCGGGAATTTCTCTGCTGTTATTGTGCGACGATCAAAAACAAGACCAGACCACGACCCGCGCGTGTGTTGGCAAAAAGGCGAGGCTTGCACATTGGCGCTGTTTGATCATGTAATGCCATTAGGTAGGACGCATGAAAACATGAAAATGAGGCGCTGTTGAAATGTATGAGACGCGGGCCGTTGCTAATAAGGGGTCTGGCTGTTCCAACTTGGTCGTTGGCAAGTTCACTGGTCAGGTATGTTTCATTGCATGTTGACACCCTCTGCCGTGGATTTGGTTGGAGAGACCTGCCACGGCCACCCGGGGAGTAAATTCGGCAGGCCGTTGCCATAACCGTGCTGTTGGCGGAGTCTGGCTCGCAACCCACTCACTTGCACGGGAGGGTCGAAGCGATCGAGAAACAAGGGCCCAAGACAGCGAACAACCAACCCAAGTTTCGACGACCCACAATTGAAAGGTCTTGTCATTCTTGTCATTGCGGGGGATTTCGATTGCTTATTATTAGTAGTTGGTGCAATTTATCCATCCCATGGACAAAGCAGAAGACAAGCCCCTACTGGCTCAGACCCCCCTCCTTCTCTGCGACGCCTAAAGCCATGCAACCAAGTTGGCGTAGCAGCAGATGCAACACAAGCAGACAAATATAGACTCCCCGTGTCAGCTACCCAGCTAGCGAGTGAAGGCAAAGGGAAGTCGAAGGTGACGGATCGCTAGCTTGCTGGGCGAATGCAACGGTGGCTGGCAGGGGAGCTGGTCGTGGTGGATCTTTGCATACGTAGACAGGCGGGACGCCCTGGATGGTCGTCAGGCGTCTCAGATATCGAGGCAAGGGACGATGCTAGAGTGAAAGAAAGAGAATGTAGTGAGAAAATGTAGTCTTTCACACAGAGACATGAATCCATCCACGCAGTTGCGGATTACCTGGTGGCGGCCGTCTCGTGAATCAGGTTCCGCCAGGCTCGACGGGGCTCTCGGGCACACTGGGTACTTTGCTGGGGGTATTTCGGCTGTATCAATTGGCGACTGATGAGATGGAGGGGCAGCGAGCAAATGAGAGCACTGGATCAAATAAACTCAGCCATTATGCTCGCCCCTCGCCCCTGGGCAGCGTCAGCCACCAAGTTGAAGGGGGAGAGAAGAGAAGGCGGAAAAAAAAAAGAGTTGGCCCGTTTTGCGGGGAGTAAGCGAGTACCATGCAAGTACTTGGAACAATGCATGTTGGAGGGGACTAGCACAGGTATTATGGTTGTACTAGCTGTCAGTACCTGCTCCCTACCTTACCTAGTAGGTAGGTAACGACCTAACTACCTAGTAGGTAATTGATGGAAGAAGCCGCCAGACCATTTTTGGCTGGCGACCGAGGAACTGGCCCAGATAGCAGTTGCTTGAGATGATGGGGAAGGATAATCAACGCTGAGTGCTTTACGAAAAGACACAATATGGATTGGATGGATGGGATGGATGAAGAAATATGAAATGGCAATGGAACAACGAAGGTACCCAGGTAGTCATTCGCGGGTAGGAAATGTGAAAACCGCGGCCCCTCTAACTAAAGTTAGGATGCCATGTCTTTGCGGATAGGTACCTACCCCCTCTAACTCTAACAAACCGAGACAACTGATATTGAGGACGAGCAACCAGGCGGCGCATCGGGTGCTCCGTCCCCAACTAAGCCTGCATAGCCCGCCATAACTGCTCAGTCAACGTCAACTCGGGTGTGCGCCTTGAAATATTGAAAAGAACACGCTGCTACATAATCATTGAGTAATATGTTAATTCGTCATGTAGAAGAATGCAACGGGAACTGTCGGGGATATAAACCAGCCCAGGTGGTGGCCGACCGTGGGCCAGTGAGGACAGAGATCCACGGGTGGTGATGCAGCACCTGTAACTTGCCTGTATCGGTTGTCGGACCGAATAACAACCGCTCTGCATAACGACGTACTTGGATACCAGGTTCTTGCGATTTCTATGTACCTGGCTAGTAACTCGAGGACGCCGCTGCCGAACTGGACGCCCTTTTATCCCCTTATTATCGCTATTATTGAACCTCATAGGCCTCGAATTTGTTCCCCAGTCTAAAGTTTGGGGGGTTTTATATGATCTGATCCTCTGCCCTGATGCGCCTTACACCTGTACGGATACTGCATCATGCATCACCGATCTGTACTTGGCCCTCGTATCGTCTTGACGCTCCATCTCCGCATTTGCTATTCATTCTGCCCCTGCTGTGCTGGCTAGTAGTGGTGTTTATCAAAATTTTTATTGAAGTGCTAATCTATCCTTTATTAGGTAGTACCTGGATTGGGAACAACCAGGTGACTTTATTACTACAGGTATGTACAACCGAAGCACTACCTATAGGCAGTTGGTTTCCTGTTACCGAGTAGTACCTTTCTACCTGTAAACTACCTCATAATAAAATGCAGTAGGGCACTGCTGAAGTAAACTTTCAGGCCGTGCTACCACAGTGCACTACCGACGTGGGTCGACTCCTGCCGCTAACAGTATAACTGGCAATGCTCGCAAGTTTTCACCGGTCAGCCGTTACAAGGAAAGTATTCTAGATAGTTGTAGCCTCCCGCCAACTTCGTAGTTACCCCCCGGTCCAGCGAAGCTCAAGGTCGCCCCTCTCCCTCCTCTCATCAGACCCTCTAAGTTTGACTGCCATCCATCCATCCTCACGCTCCCCAATGCCCCCCTCCAAATCCCCCCAGAAAGCCCTGGCCCGGTCTAGTCCAAGCCTTTGAGACAAAAACTCTCACTCAACTGTCGGTCTTCCGCGCCATCTCTCAACAGCCCTTCCTCCCGTCCGCTATCCCATCCACCCCCAAGCCGTTGTCGCTGCGCCTCTTTTGCGCTTACGGCTCCGTCTCTCGCCCGACTGACCACCATCGTCAATCATCAACTCGCTACCTTGAATCTCATGGCAGATTGCGGCCATCCGACTCTGGGGTAATTGGGAGAGGCGACGCCGCCTGTCTGGCCTCGTCTGGTCCCGGGCACCGATTGCCACCCACCACCGCCCTACAGCTCACCAACGCCTTCGATCAAGGCCAATCTTGCCGCCAGCCGCCATACCATCGCCTCTATCGTTACTATTTTCGATTTTTACCGCCGCCCTTTGTATCATCGGTAGCGTTATCATCCTACTGATTCACTCACACCAATACCCGACAACCGCAAACCAGTATTGCCTGCCGCCATTCGACTATCCCGCCATTGTCCATTCGACTCACCACCGTCCTTGCCGTCAGAATTTATGTCGACCGTGACCCTTGCTTAAAAGAACCGAGTAGGAAACGGCCGTTTGGAGAGATTGCGCCTGTGCTTCGCTGGCGCGCTTCTAAACCCTCTTTATCCTGCTCACTCTATCGCGACATCCATACTGGCTCCCGCGCCACTTGAGCCATCATGTCCGACGACGAGGCTGCCGCCCTATCCGTCAGCGACTGGCCCATCCAGGATGCCCCCTCCCCTACCGAAAGCATCAAGTCTGACATTGAGATTGATGACCGCCCTGCCGCTGGCGATGTCCAGTCACAGCCCATACAAAAGCGACGCCGAGTGACGCGCGCCTGCGATGAGTGTCGTCGCAAGAAGATCAAGTGTGACGGCAAGCAGCCCTGTACACATTGTTCCGTCTATAGCTATGGTCAGTCGCAATCTGCGCCCAATCTGTTAAATGTTCGCTTTTACCTGTACAAGCCTTGCTAACATGTCTCTGCGCCATGCCAGACTGTACATATGATAAGCCTTCTAACCGAAGGCGTAATCCTGCACCCCAGTACATCGAGGCCCTAGAAGGTCGTTTACACCGCGCCGAGACTCTGCTACGAAAATTCATGCCCGAAATCGACCTGGCCGATCCAAATATGGACCCCAGTGTCCAAGCAGAATTTCAAAATCGCGAACAGTCTCGAATACAGGCCGCCAGCAAATTGCAGGGCAACAACCCGATGCTGCATCCCTCCACACCTGATCCTCAGCTATTGTCCATGGTAGACTCTCTCGGTCAGCTTGACATCGATGATCGAGGCGATTGGGACTTCCACGGCAATTCATCTGGTGTTGTCTTTCTCAAGAAAATGAAGGAACACTTCCGTGGTCTGCTTGGCACGACTGCATCCAGTCCGTTCCTCCCGCGCCCCGACCAACTCTCCGCACTCCTCAATCCCGATTCCGCGCCGTTGCATGCCAATTCGCCCCTCTCTACCATGTCGACATATCCCGAACTACCACCAAAAGACGTTGCTCGACGCCTTTGCTTCTACTCGCTTACCTGCGCCACCTGCCTCACCCGAATCGTTCACGTTCCGACATTTAACAGCCAGTTCGAGCGAATATATGAAATTCCACTTGAAAATCTCGGATGTGAGGACACCCAATTTCTCGGCCTCTTATTCGCCATTCTCGCTTTGGGCTGCATGTATCACAGCTTTGATGCCTCGGCTGCCCAAGGCACTGGCTACCGAGCTGCCATGGAGGATGGGTATGTTGCCCTGATACTGTTTGATCCTTAGCTTTCACTGACGCTCGTTAGAACAAAATATTTCAAAACGGCCCGAGCCCTCATCAAGGATATTGGTGATTGCCGCACTCTCACATCGATACAAGCGCTCCTCTTCATGACACTCTTCCTCCAATCTACGTCGAACCTCAGCTCCTGCTACACAATTCTTGGCATCGCTATGAGATCATGCCTTCGCATGGGCATGCATCGCCACCTACAACATGCGCGACTGAACCCGATAGAGGAGCAATTACGTAAACGAATATTCTACGTTGTGCGACAGATGGACACTTATGTTTCAACAATGTTGGGACTTCCTTTGCTGCTAAGCAGCGATGATATTGACCAGCCCTTTCCCATGGAAGTCGATGATGACTACGTTACCAACCAGGGCGTCATGCGTCCACCGCCCGGATCCTCCTCCTTCTTTGAGGCCTTCAATGCGCATACCAGGCTGATGGATGTGCTGGCTAAAATCTCCAAGCTCATCTATCCGACCAAGTTGCCGGGAAGTGTCAAAATTGAGCTGGGAGGAGCAGGAAACCCTGTCAGCTATGCTCGTATCAAGGAGATTGAAGGTGAACTGCAACGGTGGTTCGAACGACTCCCCGAGGCCTGGCGACCGAGCCCCGAGGGTCCCGTCGAGGTGGTCAGAGTTCGGCATCTCCTCCGTTTCTCCTACGCTCACGTACAGCTCCTTCTATACCGCCCTTTTCTGCACTACATGTCGCCGCGGCTATGCCAAGGTATCCAAGTCGATGACCTCGCGCATGCCTGCGCTGCTGCCGCCATTAGCGTTTCGCGCAATGTCATTCATATTGGCCAAGAGATCCGGAAACAGCGCGTTCTGAGCGGACCTTATTGGTTCATGCTATACACGGAGTATTTCGCCATTTTGTCTCTCATATTCTATCTCCTGGAGAATCCTGGAAAACTGGGCATCGCGGAAGTTCTTGCCGATGCCCGTACTGGGCGACAGATGATAGCTGACCTGTCTGAGAAGAGCTTGGTTGCAGATATGCTGACGACGTCATTAAATGTGAGTGAATATTAGGAGAAGATGCTCTAGGCCACCTTGACTAACTGTGATGTAGGCTCTCTTTGAGCAGCTTCCCGAAGCCCTGGAACAAGCTCGTGGCCGGGCAATTGCTTCAGCAAAGCGATCCATAAGCAAACCCAATGGCATGGTTGCGGGTCATCCGGGAGTCAACCACGTCATGTCGCCACAACGATCTGAGGACTTATTGCGAACTCATAGCGGTCATATGTCGGCCGGTGGCTTCTCGATGGATAGCATGGCACCATCTGAGCAAAGCTTCCATGAGAATGGTTTTGGTGGCGGTATGCACGATATGCTGTCTCTTGACATGTCTTCCCGAGCCACCCCTGACTCTGAGAGCACAGCAGCCAGTTCCAGCCGAATGGCATTCATGCCACAGTCTGTCGCCACGCAGAATGCGCTCAACCCAATCAACAAACTTGATGCGCTCATGTTCCCGTCTGACGACCCCTTTGCCTACCCGAACCAACCGATGATGGAGTTAGGATTTCAGCCTTCCAAGGATGGCGCTGCTGTGGCCATGGCTCAAGATCCCAACTTCTTCTTCCCTGCAACGCTGGAGGAGATGGGCAATTCTTTCATCAACCAGCCACCACCATATATGACGCCGCAAAATGGCCGTCAAGGCATGGGAGGCATAAACATGAGCCAGATGTACGATACCAACGGTATGATTACGATGCAACATCCGGGTGCGGCGCAAGCTCTGGCACAAGCACAAGCGAGGCAACAACAAGCCAGGGCGCAGGCACAAGCGCAGGCGCAGGCTCGGCAGCAGCATGCAGCTCAGCGCGCTCAGCAGCAGCATCAACAGCAACAGCAGCAGCAGCAGCAGCAGCAACAACAACAACAGCAGCAGCAGCAACAGCAGCAGCAACAACAACAACAACAGCAGCAGCAGCAGCAGCAACGATCTCGCGGCTTTGGGTTCTTTCACAGACGCACGCGACAGCCCCAAGAGCAACAGCAAGCGCAGCAAATCGACCAAATGTTTACAGAGCACGGCATGCAACCGGATTTCGGCAGCTTTTTCGGGTCTGGCAGAGGCGGCTTTCAGGGCATGTAAGGGTTCTTACTACGATATACCCCCCCTTTATTTTATATTGTGTCTTGGGACACCAGACGCGGAGTTTTTGTATGGGATATTGCCCATGATATCTATTTTCTTATGCACCTGGCGCCCCGCACACTCATTCTTTTGAGTTGCGTTGTTGATGTCATGTACGGGAAAGAATATTGCTTCTTTTTGTTGCTCGGGCAGGAGTTAAAACGATGCAGGGGAGAGACCCAGGCGCCTGCAAATATTTTGTTCTGGGGCGGTCCGGAAGGTCGGTTGACAATTACTTTTTTTTTGTCTTGGTGTTGATATATTTGGGAGCATATGGGCACGGAAAGCGTTTTTTTGGGCCACCAAGGCCGGGTATTCATTTCATGGCCATTTTCTGGTGTTTATAGGCAGGGAGGGAGTGGCGGGTTGTACGAAACTACATGAAGGGGGGTCAGGAGGACAAGGTACCTGCATTTTATTTCGGTACTGGGCATATATGTCGATAGACAATGGGTACAAATTCTTTCTAGAATGGGAATGCCTTGATTAGGCGAGACAAGCATGATGACTGCAACACATTTGATGACGACTTGTTGGATGTGCTTGGTGGTGGAGATGAATGTTGCGGCCCTGTGCAGCTCAGGGGGGAATATAGTGTCCAAGCTTGGAAGAGCATGTCTGCAGCTGCGACGGACAATCCATTCCTCTCGACCTTGGTTGGAATCGGTGGTTTGCCGTCCAGGGAGGCGTCCAATAGTGGCTGCATGAGCATGACGAGCATGACGAGCCTGCCGTCAGCTCACCATTCGTCAAGGGGAGGGGCGGCAAGACCGGCACCATTTTGGGGGGTTCAGCCACCGAGCCCAAATGAAGGAGCAGGAAGAGGAAAGCAGGCGGGCCAGCTCGTATTATCAATTTCATATTCACAGGTAGGGGGGGGAGGGGGGGGGGGGGGTGGCTGCGTTGATAAAATGGGGTTGATATTGATATGTAGAAATCATGTGACAAATGAGAGGGACAACTACATTAAGGTAGGACCTTGAAAACGATGAAGGGGGTGCATGAGTACAACAAAGGGCTTCTCTCTCTCTTTCTCTCTCTCTCTCGCTGCAGAGTTATTAGTCCACCCAGCGAAGGAAGAAAGGGGAGGAAGAACTGCAAGGGCCACCGCGTGTATCTCTCTTCTTTTTCTCTTTTTTTTTTCTTTTCCACCGTGAATGTTCCAGAAACGACGAAGAAGGGCTGGAGGGATGAAAGAAAGACGAAGAGGACGATGATGATAGGGTCCGCTTAGACCAACATGGCAGCGACACCGACGGCGACGGCGGCGACACCGGCGCCGGCACGGGCGGCGTTGGTCGGGGCAGCGGCGCCCTTGCTGACGGAGGAGCTCTTGGCGCTGGTGCTGGCGGCGGAGCTGGAGGAGGAGCTGGAGGCGGAGCTGGAGGCGGAAGAGGCGCGGGAGGAGGTGGAGGAGGCGACGGCAGAGGTCGAGCGGCTGCTGGCGCTGCTGCATGCCGTCGTCTTGTTAGCAGGGAGGGGAGGGTGGGGAGGAGGATGAGAAGAACGGGAAGACGTACCTGGTGCTCTGGCCAACAACGCTGGTGGCAGCGGCGGCGAGGAGGACAATGGAGAACTTCATGTTGACAAAGATTGGGAAGCTTGGTTGGGCCTGGTAGATAGTGAGTGTGTTTGTGGTGAAGAAAAGAGAGTGATGTGCTTTTGGATGGATGGAGGGATAGGGAAGGAAAGGAGGGAAGGGATGGAAGATGGTCTGCCTGGTTTATGTAGAAAGTCTGCTGCTGCTGCTGCTGCTGCTGCTGCTGCTCTTCCTGAATTGTGTGCGTGAGCCGGCCACCAAGGCGCACGACTTATATTACATACATACATACGTATTCCTTCGGACCAACCATGATCAACACCCCCCCTCCTCCTCCTCTTCCCTCCCCGCCAGAGTATTGGATCGGCAGGTTGAATTCGAAGCTGTGTCTAGACCGTTCCCTGTTTGCCTTGTTTGTCGAAAACAAGCTTGCGCAATCCTCCCCCCCCCTGACCGAACGAGCTGCTCCCTCCCCCCCCATTGGGATTTCGGGCGAGCCATGCCGGCTCCAGCCCGAGTTTGCTATGTTACATGCTGCCAATGGAAGGACTTTTGCGCAGAGATAGTGGAAATGAGTCATTGTCTACCGTACGGACATTGGCTTGCGGAAACAGCCTTGCATCCTGGCAGGCTCGGCGATGGATGATTTGGGATGGGATGGATGGCTGGCGGTTATGCGGGCTGAGCCCAATGGGCGGGACGAGCTGGGCAATAGCAGACGGCCGTTCACGTACGACGACGACAGACGGAAGAAAAAGAAGAAGAAGAAGAAGCAAAGCGAGTGAGACATCTAGACGATCCCAAAATGTAATCATCGCAAAGGGCCGAATGAGGATGGGAGGACGATGGGCCGTGGGACATGGAGGCTGCAGAATGTCTTGAATTAGGATGGTGGCTGGGGAGACTTACGCAATGCACTATACGGGTGAGCTCTGACTGGACAGAGAGGGAGATGAACAACAAGAGACGAGACGAAGAGGAAAAATTGAGGCTTTTTCAAGGGGAGAGGCTGTGATGGATGGCGGACGACACTCCTTAGAGTTTTAAGCATACTTTTTAGTCAGGGCAGAATGTGCGCTGAGAGGAGGTTCCAACATTAAATTTGCATGTATCCCGTCTTCCATTTGTCTTGGCAAGAAGTGAGAGGTCGTCGTCGACAGAGAGAGACTGCGCTTGTTGGGACTTTTCGGCTCGTGGCGAACAAGGACAACGCAACGTGCGAACCAAGCCTTATCAACGGCAAGGCTAGATGGGATGGTGGCAAGTCCAGAACGCCGACTTGTAATTAGTTGCCGAGCTAAACGAAACAAGCAATACGGATAATAATCCGAAGACGGCTTCGATAGGGCAGCGAAAAACAAGCATTTTAGGGCGTCACCGCCGAGGCCGGCAAGGGGATGTGGTAAAACTCCGCCTCACGATTTCCTGCTGATGATCCATGTCCATATATGCTCGGGGGGGTTTGCGGAAAATGCCAAAATACGGGAGGATAGATGAAAAAAGAAGGCGATGCGCGGCCCAAGCCACACACAGCACGTACATCCGTAGCTTGTTGCCCGGTCGGCAGATGACAATGGCGGCCAACTGAGCTCATTGATAACAGAGGAAATGTCAGTTACAAGGGGGAAGAG
This sequence comes from Cordyceps tenuipes, assembly GCA_025583755.1. Classification (NCBI taxonomy): domain Eukaryota; kingdom Fungi; phylum Ascomycota; class Sordariomycetes; order Hypocreales; family Cordycipitaceae; genus Cordyceps; species Cordyceps tenuipes. Next base: position 32,792 of record JANZYN010000137.1, read on the forward strand.
AAGCAGGGCTGAGCAAAAAGGCCTAGCTAGCTAGCTATGTAGGGCAGGGTAGAGGCAGAGTTGGGTAAGACTGCTATATTTAGAAAATGCGAGCCCAATAACGACTCCCAAAACCAGCACAATAGGAACCCCTGAATTAAGAAAATTCAACTAAAATGAAACAATAATACCCAATAATATATCTTCTCGTCCTCTACGAGCTCGCTTGTCTTTCTTCCGTAAACAAGTCTCCGAGTGCCAACTGTCGCCTTTAGTGAGCGAGCCCCGGACAACCCAGCACGAGTCGCCAGCGCAATGACGATGCGCGTCACAGTAGGTGGCTCGGAGGAATTTGGCGGAAATTTCAAGGCAGGCTCAACTGAAATTCAAAAAGGCCTCCGTCGGCTGGTCAAGGTAGATGGCCATGCGACTTGGCAAGACGGACGTCGGGTCAAGACGAGGGAGGCTGCGCTTGCATCACCCACAAGATTCTTCCTTTGGTTACTGGCCTTGCCAAAGAGAGACGTCTCTGCCACTTTCTTTGCGTCTCCTCCAGGATATACAAGAAGGTTGAAAACCAACTCCATGTATCAGCCGAGATGTGCAAGCTCAGTCGGCACCCATCCTGCCCTGTCTGCCACGCCCATCTATGCCCCTGCAAGGCAATGCAGCACTTATTAGCCCACTGTTAGCCAAAAGAGAAAGATTCATCGAGACAGAAACATTCGTTACCATTTTCAGCCCTTCATTCTGTACACAGAGCCTCCCCCTTTGATATGATAGTGGAACGCTCACCGTGCAGCATGTGGCAGCTCTGGCAGTAGCCACGACGCTACAAGCTTCTCGATGGAGTCAAAGCCATCTTTTATAATCACTTTCACGCAGAAGAAGACCCGGATCCTCGTCTATCCGGCTGCGCGTCTTGGCGTGCCAAGTATGCGCCCCCCCCGGCTGATCATCACTCCGGCATATCCGCTTGGCGCCAAGAACCAAAGGCGAACTCGATCTTGTAGTCCCCCGGAAAGTTGAGCATACCGATCATTGACTGGGAGTATAGGAATTGGAGACCAAGAGACCCAGAGAAGAAAAGACATCGCATCATCTGCCGGGAATGAGGCACAGGAAGATCGCTGCTCAATGGCTCCCCACGCAGGTACACAGCTGGCTTGCTGGTGCTCACCCCGGCGGAAGAACGTCTGGCAATAACAACTTGATTGACATATGCTAACTTGGCATGGCGCTCTTGGCGATTGGATAAACTTTTTTTAAAGTTGACCGAGCGAGATCCAAGGCGGTTAGCATATGTGTGGTGTGCCAACTCAGCCGCTTCAAGCGCCTTGGCTGTCTGGGCCAATTACACTCCAACTTGCCCAGAAGAGAGGACGATGTCTGGACATGGTATTTGCTATCAAGTCCTCTATGACGGGGCAAAAAGAGAAAGAATAATCAACTATAAATGCGTCAGTTGTCCGCGTACACCCTTCGTGTTGACTGGACAAACCCAGCCATCTCATCACTGTTGACTTGCTTTACATCCATCCTTCTTCACCTAACCTGTCCAGCAATACCACCATCTCTCTCTCTCTCCACCATCATGAAATTCCACCTCCTCACCATCCCCCTCCTGACCGCCGCCGGAGGAGCCGCCGCCGTCCCGGCCGCCGCTCGACCGCCGCCCGGCCCCTTCACCTTCACCTCCACCTTTCACGTCGCCGCCTCGCCCGCCAACGTCGTCGACGCGCAGAACAACTTCACCGGCGGCCTCGCGGGCAGCCGTGGCACCTTCCTCCTCGGCATCAACTCGGCCCACAACCTCCTCTGCTACAACGTCACCATCAGCGGCTTCCGCGGCGCCTACCAGTCGCCCGCCACCTCGGCCACGCACATCCACGAGGCCGCCGTCGGCAAGGCCGGCCCGCCTCGGTACGTCCCAAAAAAAGAAAAGGGGCGAGAGAAGAAGGGGGCGTTTGCTAATAAAGAGCCTTCTTGGTCGTATAGGATTGCTTTTCCAAACCCGGTGGGCGATGGCGAGGGCCCGCGTAGCAGCTTCGGATGCCTCACGGGTCCGTTCACGACGGGCGTTAATGCGAGCGGCAAGGATACGGGCGAGGGCTTCCATGTTCGGCAGATTGAGGAGAATCCGGCCATGTTCTTCGCGGATGTCCATTCTAGCCTTGCCGTTCCCGGCGCGATGCGTGGTCAGCTGGGCGAGAAGAAGTATTGCTAGGAAGCCATTTGGCGCAGGTGCAACGTTCAAGTGCAGTGGGCTCGTGACAAGCACTTTCGTTTCTGATTCGTGCTTGTATTTCTTGTTAATATTAATGAAAATAATAACATCTGATTTCTGCAATATCCCTTCTGCTCTGGTCACGACAAATCAACAGCAGACTTTATAGAATACGTACTTAAGCTTCTCTCCTTGCACTCTGTCCTTGCACTCTGTCCTTTTGAAACCAAATATCACGCCAAACCCGGACGAAATGTCTTCAAGACAACAGTATCATGCCTAAAAAAGGTTTGTTCAAACGTTTCTTCCTCTCCGGCCAGGATTCTGTATGCCGTCCGCGCATACCACATGATGCGCTTCGCCAGGCTCGGCGCCGTCTCTTTGGCCTCCACATACAGCCTGAGGAGTGTCGCCGGCACCGGAAACCCAGGCACGCCCCATCTCACAATATCAAACCGGGCCACGGCCGCTCTGCACCGCTCTGGCCAGATCACCACGATCGAGTAGCCGAGGGCCCTGAGGCCCTCGAGGAGCATCTCCTTCGTAGGCCGCCCTTGAGCGTGACCACCCACCAACGCCGCTAAAAGATACACTACCTGAAGCTCCCGCCGCGGCAGCTCGCGCGGGAACGAGGAAGGGTAGGTTGCCTTGACCTGGTTGATGAGGTCGCGCGCCATAGTCCGCGATTTGACTGTCCCCAGGAACTCTGATACGTCCTCTATGCGGCCCATGGCCGCTATTCGCTCTTCGATCTGTCTATCGGACGTTACGCGCATCTGTGCGCAGAGTGCGCAGTCACACGTGAAGCCCCAGGACTTCAGATCGCGCTGGACGTCCTTATACGAAAACACCTCCCCCCACGCCTGGCGGTAGGGGAAGAGAATCTCTGTACCGGAGTCAATGTCCTTGCTGGCGCGCAGGATGAGCATGTCGCCGATGAACGAGCGATGGCAGTTTCCTACACAATCATGGTTCAGACGCGCCGCCTTGATCCAGACGCCAGGGTTGACAGAATTGCCGACAAGGAAAGGCGTATCGAGCCCACTCCTCAAGTGAGCCAGAGCGAAGGGAGAGACAGCTTCCCCGCCAAAAGTGTTTGAGGACATGATTTTCGCGGCGAGGAACCTATGCAACCGGATCAGCTACAGGCATCTCAGTTCATAATGAGTGTCAGTGACTTACGAATCAACGATCGGATGTCCGTCTACGCGGTCTCGGCTGACAGTCTTATACCCAGCATGTTCAAGCTCCAGAAAAGGGCGCGAGTATTCAGGGTTGTGGTACAAATTTTGCACCAGTTGCGTCAAAATCTCGTCCTTGCCTTTAGACGAGGTGCTGTTGCTGCTCATTTCAAACATGGCCGAGTCACCAGTGGCATCCACAGCGCACTTGCTGTACACAAAGGCTTTCTCGCAGAGCAAAAGATCGCCTGCCTTGACGACCTTGACCGTGAACAACCCTCTTCCTCGGCCGGGAGAGTCTCGAACTTCGACGGGACTCGAGAATGTAGCGCAGTCTACCAAGCCAACGCCCTGATTGGCCTGCTCGTGCATGCTTGTGAATGAGTAAGAGCCCTCGGTCTGCTCTTTCAGTCTTTGCTGGACGCGGCTCATCTGCATCTTTGCATCCTTGTTGGCGGGATACAGCGCTGTGAACTTCTCGAGCCGCTCCAGGCAACGGTCAAAGTCACGAAGCGCGTAGAGTGCTCGGATCTCGCGAAAGAGTGCCTTTTCCGTGGGCGGGATCCTTTCGGCTGTTCTGATTGCGTCAAGAAGGGCCTGTTCTGGACGGTTGAGCTTTAGGTTGGCAAGAGAGCGGTTTAGGTACGCCGATTGCTCTTCTTTGGGAGTGGTTGCAAGTCGAGCAGCATCTGAGTATCTGGAGAACTTTTAGTAAGTCATAAGGGCATAATTTGGTGGAAAAGACTCACAAGCGCAGTGCCTTGGCCCAAAGATGGTCCTTGACAGCCTCATTACCCTGCATCCTAACCGCTTCGCTGCTGATTTTGGAATCTGTTTTCCAGACATCCGGAATCCGGGTATCTAGCGCGTTGAGCCTGATGACATCGCTGAGGTGATCAATTCTCAATGAATAGAGGCCGTCCGTGCTCCGTTCAAAAAAGGGCTCTTTTATGATGAGCACAGTTCCTTTGTGAAACAGTTCTTCCAATGGCACAGCCTCCGTTGGAGGCTGGTAATACAGCTCGAGGATTACAGTGGTATTTGCCAGGTCCTCAGCGACAACAAGGACGGCCCCCATGCGCTTCGGCGCGGTCAGAATGCGAACCGTGACTTTTTTACCACGGTGGTGCTCTCCAATGCTCATCTGGCCAATGAGAATTGGTTGAAGCTCGTCAAGAGATTGTTCGGATGGAAGATAAGCTGGTGGAAGCTTCGTGGCGGAGGGACCGGACAAGTTTGGCCGATCAGAGCCCGTCTTCATGGCAGAAAACTTGGCAACAATGGACTCTTGTGAAGGATAGTCCTGGACTGTCTTGTCGTTTTGCGGTTGAGGGAGGTCATGCATCAACTCAACCTGTCGCAAGGCAGTTGCAAACTGACCCTTGACACTGTTGATATCCATGATTGGAGGAGAACGGACCGAGTCTCGACTTGATTGCTGGGGTTTCAATTGATAGCAGACGGGGCTCAAATCACCGAAAGAATGGAAAACGGGAGTATTTGAGCACCAATCCTCGTCCAGAAATGAATTGAGGATGGGGTGAGTACTAGTACTCCGGATCGCAGCAAGTTACTGCAGTTCACGTTGCCGTCAAGTGACAGTTTGACCAACCGCGTCAGCTGTCATCCAAGTTACGTGTTTTCCAGAAGGCAAACGAAAATCGAGCAAACAGCAATTCCAAGCTTGGTATCAGGGGCTATGAAAAGAAGCGGCAAATCGCGTATGTCCCTCCTGAGAGACTGAAATCTATACACACTGTCACTGCGCGTATCAGGCGAGCAATTTTTCGCTTTTTTTTTTCGCTTTTCAAAGTAGGACTTGCCCCCGTTGAATCAGAGTTGTGAGAAAGAAAGATGCCGTTGATGCTGTAGCTCCCGGGCGATGCTGCAGTGGCGCTGTAAATGCAAGCAATCAACGGAGCCTGGTCTGTAAATGTAGAATTGTCTGTCAAGATAACGATATGCGATGCAAACGCCGACATTTGTTGATGTCAAGCAGGACATTAATTCACACACCGGCGTAGCCAACATCTCAAAGTGAAGAAGTGACAACCAATGGAGAGTAATGCAGTGAATAACCGACCTCCCATCCCTGCATATATAGACGGGATAAAGCGGCGTTGGCTCATGGAAAGCCTTTCCCGCCACCAACGCCTCTCAGCTTGCGACATGACTTTCGCTTAGGGTGTTTAACTTTGTCGCCTCCAAGACGTACACTTTCGATGTTTTGCTTCACACTATCGGTGCTGATGCTTGCGCGTTCTGTGGCGAGGCCAATGAAGACAAGCAAGGCGCAAGGCGTTTTGACAAGGGGCAATGATAAGAATTTTGTTCGAGGTGGGAGTTGGGAATGATTTTGTGAATTATGATTGCCATATTTGGTAAATGACCTGTGTTAACCAGCTGTTGCGATGATGCTTGAGCCATTGGCAATCGTGCCGTCCGTTTGCCGTTGGCGACCCCCTGAGATCTTTGAATTGTCGCTGACTAATCGGAACTGTAGTTGATCATTTTTCTTGAATGAGATGATAAAACACTTGAAAAAGAAGCCCTAAGATAATCTGGCGCGGGTTTGCCCTGCTGCGTCTCATTGGGTCCTGTAGATTGATCATATTATGAGCCCCGTCATGGGTTTGGCCTGATCCTCTTTCCGCCAAGTAGGTACGCTGCACTAGTGCCAGCAAGTGTCCCATACGCCACATGTAGATAGGTGTCGAAATCTGGCAATGTTGCAGCTATTTTACCTAATAATAACGTCTCCGAATGTCATAGTCACAGCTCCTAGCCAGTTGGCGCTGACCAAGATCCGCCGCCCTTGGGTACGCTTGCCGAAGGGTACGGCCTTCACAACTGACTAACCTACCATGGATTTTCTTGCCACCATCTCCATCCAGAATCCTGGGGGTGGACCTTCCGCTCCCCCGCAGCCGTTTTAGAAGAGCTTCCTCCTTGCAACCTCGTTGCTTCTCAAACCCCAATCCATCACCAAAGCTCGCAACCGTGTCGGGCTTCATCTCGCAATGTCAGCTGCAGAGTTTGACTACGAGTTCGTCCTGGTGGATGAGTTTGATGCCATGTACGTTGATTCCGACACCGCTGCCCGCCAATGACGACATCCCAACACACCATTGACTGAGCCATTCACCAATAGCTCTCTGGACAAGAAAAAATCTCTTGACGAGATCCTGAGTGGCAAATACCCGGGTACGGAAACTGTGACACTACAAGAGAGAATGCCTGCACATTAACTGACCACCCCAGCCAAGAACCATGCACGCAAGGTGGCCCATGAGCTCGGTGTCGACGAGGGCATCATCTACCTTGTCGGCGAAGCAGAGCGTCGCTTTCCCGACTCTGACCAGGGCCCCAAATTCCGCCAACAGAGATAGTATGATTACCTTCTGTACTGGAACCTCGGTGACCGCTTCATATACTAACTTGCGCAGCTTCTACTACCTCTCGGGTGTAGACTATGCTGGCTGTACCCTCACCTATGACATACGCCTCGACACACTCACCCTCTGGATTCCTTATACCGAGCCGAAAAAGAGTCACTGGTTTGGCTCGACACCGTCCACCGCCGAAGCTGCCCGCCTATACGATGCCGACCAGGTGCATTACACGAGCGACCTCGGCGAATACCTTTCCAGCCTCCCGGCCGCGTTGACTGTCTATGCACTACACGCTGACCAGCGCCCACCACAGCTGGTTCAGCACCAGTCCTTCCGCGCGCGCTCGTCTGATGGGCCACGTATTGACACCACTACTCTCAAGCCGGCCATGAACCGTGCCCGCGAGGTCAAGGACGAGTACGAGATTGCCCTCGTGCGCCGCGCCAACGACATTTCTAGCGCCGCCCATCGCCGTGTCGCCCGCAACTTACTGCGCATGCGCAACGAGAGCCAACTGCAAGCCGTCTTCGAGGCTGTCTCCACCGCCAGTGATGCCCACAGCCAGGCATACCCCGTCATAGCCGGCGCCGGGCCTCATGGAGCGACGTTGCACTACGGCGCCAATAATGCGCCCCTCGCGGGTCACGATACACTAGTTTTCGACGCTGGCTGCGAGTACCGTTGCTACGCTAGCGATATCACCCGTACTCTGCCCATCTCCGGATCCTTCTCGCCGCGCGCCGCCGCCATCAACGACGTCGTCACGCGCATGCAGGCCGAGTGCATTGACCTCATGCGGCCCGGCAAGTTCTACTACGAGATTCACAACCACGCAGGTCACGTCGCCGTAGACGGCCTCCTGAAGCTCGGCATCCTACGTGGCACCCGCGAGGAGCTAATCGCCGCCGGCACCATCTCGGCGTTCTTCACCCACGGCCTGGGCCACCATGTCGGTCTTGAGGTGCATGACGTCGTCGGAGACGCGCCACTCATGCTTTCTGCTGCAGCGGAGACGATTGGCGGGCTCCGGCACGGCGGCAAGCGTACTATGATGACTCCAGACAAGCTTGCTGCAATGAACAGGATCAGCAGAGCAACCGCGGTGGAGAAGCAGCGCACTGTACTGCGCGCGGGCATGATTCTCACCGTTGAGCCCGGCCTGTATTTCAACCGAGAGTATCTTGAAGGGTTCTTCCGCCAAGATCCTATCCACCGAAAGCTCATCGACTGGGACGTCGTCGAGCGGTACTACCCGGTCGGCGGCAGCCGCACCGAGGATTGCATCCTGGTGACAGAGACCGGCTACGAGAATCTGACAACGGCGCCAAAGGGCCAGGAGCTCCTAGATGTAATCAACGGACGCGACGGTGCAAAGTCTCGTTAACAATCTCGAGGCTTGTTTATTTTGTAGTTGTCACCGGCCGTTACAAACGGCGATTATATTGTTCAAAGAACAGTATTAACGCCCAATTGACAATTATTTGTACACACACATGGCTAGCAGGAAATCTTCTTCTTCTAGACCGTAAAAAATATACATAGGTAGTAAGCCTCAGTCTCACTCATTCCTAAATGCTTCAAACTTGGTGGTTGTCCCCGACAGAAAATCAAATAATAACGCCTGAAAATAAAAGTCCGAAACAAAAGCATCGATTGGCAAGGATGGCTGGTATGGTAGCACTCACGACTCTTCTCCTGGAAGGCTGTTTCTCCTTCAAGATTAGCTCTCCTCTACAGATACTTCTTGGGGCTCGCCATCTTGCGGCGCTTGTATATGATATACACGCCGGCGAGGACGACCTGCGTGCCGACGAGGATAAAGATGAGCTTGCCGTGACCGGGGATGTTATTGAGCACACGCTCGGACAGCTGTTGGTGGTGGTCGGAGAGGGCGCCGCGGAACGAGTTCTCGTGGGAGCTGATGCGGCGGTCGACGGTGTCGCGCAGCGAGGCGACATCGCGCTGGAGGGACTCGACGGTGCGGGTGAGGGCGTCAATCTTGTCGAGGCGCTGGAGGTCGGCGCGGATGTCGCGCACCATGTCCTGGACCTCCTTGTGGCGCTGCTCGTCGACATCGTGGTGGGCGGTCACGGAGCGGTAGACGGCGGCGAGCTGGTGGTAGGTGGACTGCAGGCGGTTGTGCAGGTCGGCAAACTGCCGCGATGAGGTCTGGAAGATGTCGGCGCTCTCGTCGGGGATCAAGTTCTTGAAGGCCTCGTCGGGGTTTTCGAAGATGCCGGGCGGCAGTTGCTGCTGCTGCTGCTGCTGCTGCTGGTTGTTGTTTTCCTGCTGGCTCTGAGAGTGGCGTGGATCGACGGTCTCACTCATGACGACGAGCTTGAAGACCTCGAATGAGTCCGGGTTCTCGGGTGTGGCGGCGGTGACGCCAAAGGTGTAGCCCTGGGGTATGGCAATCTTGTCGCTCTCGAAGCACGTGTGGCCGTCGACCTCGACCTTGAAGCGGCCGCCGCTGTGGTGGACCTTGATTTGCGAGGGGCGGCCGAGGTTGCGGTAGCCGACCTGGCAGTGGCCGAAAGCGAGGGCGTCGATGTTGGTCTGCGCGGCGTAGTCCTTGGTGCCGTCGTTGAGAAAACCGCGGAGCATGCCGCCGGAGCCGCCGTACTGGTCGAGGACGAGGACGAGCCCCTCAAAGCGACCGACGGTGTAGACGCTGTTTTCCTGCACGACCTGGCGGCCGTCCTTGGCGAGCCAGATATTGAGGTTGCCCGAGGCGCGCTCGGGGCCGTTGGTGCGGAAGTCGATGTCGGCGACCCAGTCATCGCGCTGCAGTGTGCGCTCGCCCCAGATGGAGGCGCGCTGGTTGCCAAGGCCCATGGGTGTCAGGATGACCTTGTTGGAGAGCACGTCGGGCCGGTTAGGCTGACCGTTGACGAAGAAGTGCGGGATGGTGCCGGGGGACTCGTCTCGGCTGAGCCTATTTGCAACGGGTAGTAGTTAGTAGTCTGCAGGGAAAGGCGATCAAAGGAACAAAATAGAGCTGTAGCATGGACAATAAAAGGCAAATTTGGGACGTGGAAGACTCACTTGGAGTCCATGCCGAAGCTCAGCTCGTTGATGAGATATTGTGCGTGGCCCAACCCAGCAGCAAGAGCTGCCAGTACCATGGAAGCTGTGCGCATGGTGGCGAGATGCTGCTTCTGGTCGATGTTGTCGAAAGATGAAAATATGTGTCGCGAGAGATCAACAGGAGCCTGCTTCTTGAGTTTGCGAACCCAATGGTCAAGACCGAAGGCCGTGGACAACGGGAGGTGGCCGAGTCAGCGAGAGGACACTTTGCAAGCTCCCAACAACAGGGGGGGTTAGAGTAATGGCGGGGAAGAGCTGCCCGGATGGGATACGAAACGGCAGCGATATAAGCGGGCGCGTATGTTGTGACGGGTCGAAAATATGCAGCGATAAAAGGCAATTGGTAGTAGTAAGCAAGAATACGAATAACCAATCGCGCAGATGAGTGGTAATAGAGACACCACAGGTATCTTGGGGAACACGAACTAATCTGAAGAGTTGGCGCGTGTCGCTAATCGATAAGGTGCCGAGGTGTGGAGGGAGGTGAGTGCAGCCCGCTAGGGGCCACTGTGTCAAGCAAGGAACCTCTGTAGGTACCTGAGGTAGGTACCTACTAACCACTAACTGCTTATTGTTGTTAACAGGTAAGTTACTAACCTAGTAGGTACCTCCTAGAAGGACCCGGCTCTGAACTGGAGATAATTAACTGCCCATCTCCAACACCACGCCGTGAATCTCGGCCAGGCATTGTCCACCCTGACTGGCCTCTGCCATGCCACACATTTCATAAGCATTCTCTCGTCACCTTTCGCCAGCATGTCTGACGCGTATCCAACAATCACGCAGTGCGCGTTGGTTGCGGCCGCCTTCAAGATTCTCCTGTTCCCCGCCTAGTATGAGCACCCTTATCTATATTTAGGTGGACAGGCTGCCGACGAGAATGAGCAATTGCTAACCTCTTCATACCACAGCAAATCAACCGACTTTGAAGTCCACCGCAACTGGCTCGCCATCACGAACAGCCTGCCCCTCTCCGAGTGGTACTACGAAGACACGTCGCAATGGACGCTCGACTACCCGCCCTTCTTCGCCTACTTTGAGTGGCTCATGTCGCACATCGCCCGCCTCGCCGACCCGGCCATGCTACGCGTCTTCAACCTCGAGCATGACTCCTGGCAGACCGTCTACTTCCAGCGCACCACCGTCGTTGTTACCGAGCTGCTGCTCGCCTACGCCCTGCAGCTGTTCGTTGAGTCCTCGCCGCTGGCCTCGCGTCGCGCCGCCCGCGCCGCTGCGCTCTCCGTGCTTCTATCGCCCGGGCTGCTCATCATAGACCATATACACTTCCAGTACAACGGTTTCATGTACGGCATCCTTGTACTGTCTCTCGCGCTCGCCCGTGGCAAGGACTCGCTGCTCGGTAGTGGCCTGGCGTTTGCGACGCTGCTCTGCTTCAAGCACATTTACGTCTACCTAGCCCCAGCGTACTTTGTCTACTTGTTGCGTGCGTATTGCCTGTCGCCCAAGTCTATATTTAGCATCCGCTTTGCGAACTGTGCCAAGCTGGGCGGCGGGATCGTGGCCATCGTGGCGGCAGCGCTTGGCCCGTTTGCGGCACTGAAGCAGATGCCGCAGCTGCTTAGCCGACTGTTTCCATTTGCACGAGGGTTGTGTCATGCGTACTGGGCTCCCAATGTCTGGGCCTTGTATTCTTTTACTGACCGTGCTCTCATTATTCGTAAGTACCCAGCAACCAGCCATGTAGTCCTTGTCGTCCTAGCTAATTCGTTCAGTTGCCCCGAGGCTAGGACTCGACATCAAAGCAGATGCTCTCCAGAGTGTCACTCGAGGGCTCGTTGGTGACACATCGTTTGCCGTTCTGCCTGAAATAAGCGCCCGCACCTGCTTTGCCCTGACCCTGCTCTTCCAGGTACTCCCACTCATCAAGTTGTTTGCGCAGCCAACCTGGGAGAACTTTATTGGCGCAACAACGCTCTGTGGCTACGCTTCCTTTCTCTTCGGCTACCATGTACACGAAAAGGCCATTCTCCTCGTCATCATTCCTTTTAGTTTGATCGCGCTGCGAGACAGGCGGCATCTCTCCACCTTTCGACCACTGGCTGTCGCGGGTCATGTCTCCCTCTTTCCTCTGTTGTTCACTCCGGCCGAGTTCCCCATAAAGACTGTATATACGCTGCTTTGGTTGGTGAGCTTTCTCACTGCCTTTGACAGGCTGGCGCCGGCGTCCAGCAAACCACGCTTCTTCCTCCTTGACCGCCTTAACACGCTGTACATTGCTCTCTGCATACCGCTGGTCATATATACGTCGTTGGTGCACCAGTTCGTATTTGGCCAGCGTCTTGAGTTCCTACCGCTGATGCTGACGAGCGTTTACACCGCTGTGGGTGTGGTCGGCAGCTGGGTCGCATACATGGTTGTGTACTTTACATCATAGTATCCACAGACTGCTTTGCAGAGGTTGTATAGAAATATCCCTAAATGTTCAAAAAGGCGGTGGACATGACTTTTGTGAGAATTTGGGGTTAAAATTCTTCAAGATAAGGAGGTCGTAGGAGTGAGACATGAGCACGAAGGCAGAGCTAGCTGCCCTGCAGTTGCCCCTCCTCGAGCGGCAAGAACCTGCCAGCGGACAAGCCTGCAGCATGCAGCATGCGCACGTAGTAAGACTGTCGCTGCCGCGTTCAACATCCGATATTTTCCCTGCCCATCTCTTCCTTTTTCATCTTCCCGAGTTGATTCAGGTCGATCTCTCTAGCGACCGGTTGGTAAGTGCTTGGTCTAACACAGTCGCATCGCACCAGCTACTTACAATGCTAGCCCTGATGGCTTCAAGAGACACGAAAGCAGCGACCCAGCTGCCAGCGACTCGAACAGTGCCGATGAGGGTGCTGTGTTTGGGTATGGGCCGCACAGGAACCGTCTGTACGTGTGAAGATCCCGTTGTTTCTACATCCAAGGTAATATTACGACAGGATGAGTGATAAACTAAACCAACATTTTGATAGCACTTCGCGAGTCTCTACTGGCTCTTGGGTATTGGCACCCATACCATACCATGGACGCGGTCGGTGGCAAGCTTTACGACTGCAAACTGTGGAATGACTTGATGAAGAAGAAAGAAGCTGGAGAGAAAATTACGCGCGAGGATTTTGACCAAATCTTGGGCCACAGCCAGGTAAGCTACCTCATGCCCGATGAGGAGCGTTCTCGACAAGCCTTTGTATTGACGCAAGCAACCTCATAGGCTGTTCTAGATGATCCAGCTGCTTATTTTGCCGAGGAGCTCGTTGAGGCATATCCAGATGCCAAGGTTATTCTGAGCGTGCGAGATACGGAGAGCTGGTATGCGTATGTTGTTTTCCCCACTACTCGCAGCCGCGGAAACCGTTGAGCATATATCTATTTCGTTCAATGTCCTAACCGACGAATTGCTATAGCTCTGTAAAAAGCACTCTGCGCCCCGTTCTGGACAGTTGGCTCTCCCAGGTCGTGTTGTTTACAGACCGGCTGCTGCTGATGCCAACAAGATGGGTGCACCCAATGTTCCAGACGCTTAATCGGCTACGATTTCGGGGCGATTTCAATGGAAGCGCGCGGCGAGTCTACGAGGAGCACAATGCTCAGGTACGTGCGCTTGTACACCCCGAAAAATTCCTTGAGTACCACGTTTGCGAGGGCTGGGCGCCGCTGTGCGCCTTCCTAGGACGTGAGGTGCCCGAGGACTTGGTGGCTGGGGACACACCGCATCTCAACAGCAGCGCAGAGTTTAGAACCAACCATCATGACCTGAACTACCGTCTGTTGGCAGCACAGGGGAAACGTCTTCTAGATGTGGTGGCGTATGCGACGCTGGCAGTAGTGGTGGCCGGAGCGGCGGCAAGGAGAATGGGATTTCAGCTGCCCGGCCGGGCTTGAGAAAGTGGCGAATGATATGGCTTAAGACATGCCACTCCTTTGATTTGATGCATTTATTAAAGTACAGTTATGCGATCTGCGCGACAGTCGACGTGTAGTGACGTTTGGTGTAGCGGAGTCGAGGAATACGATAATTGCATAGGTGGTTCTTTTAAAAGTCCTATCCATCACGACTCCAAAACCTGTATTTCGATGGAGTCTTTCGAGTAAAACGACTGTTGCAGATATCAGAGATAAAAACAATGTAGTAACAGTTCCAGGTACGGCTTTTACAAGGGCTACCCTTTCTGCGATTGTTGACTTTCTATTACTGATTGAAGCTCAAGAGAGACCCTTAATCAAATGCAACAATTATTTCCCAGTGGGAGCAATATGACAAGATGACAGAAATCGCATCACTTAATCGATCTAATCGGTCGATATAGACACTCCAAAATCACCGCCTTGAGGGGCCCAAATGCCACGCCCGCCGGGCCCCAGCAGCCAAGTCTGGGAGTTGTCGGAGATGCGAAGGGGAGGACGGGTAGCATTGAATGGGATACAGAGGGTGCATTGGAGGGCTAAAATTATTACTAGACATTGGGATCGATTCTTCATGAATTTAGGAGCCTAACGAGCCCAAATACGAGCATGAAAGGGGAGCGGGTTGTGGTGTAAGAAGATAATATCACGGCGAGTCGGTGTTGAAGGTGGTGCAACGGGCAGTGGAAGACGCAAAGAGAAACGGGGCTGGCCCCGGCGCAGCCGGGTGGGCCGGGCTTGGAAGTACCTTTTTTGTACCTGGGGGGAGGGAGGGCGACAGAGGAGAAAGCGAGAGGAGGGGATAACGACACATTTGGAGGGTAGGGCGCGGGGGAAAAAAATCGAAAAAATCAATCAGGCACAATTAGCCTACATTCTATTTTTAATTGACCAGAATCCTCGCGGATGTCCGTATAAATCACTCCTAAGACGCAACCTGCAACGGAGGTACAGCTGCTGGGTACCTGAAAGCTTCGGCCCCCACAAATTTAGTGCAAGGTTGCCCTTCCTGGTGAGGCAGCTCTGTCACTCGTCAGAATCCAATTTACGGCGACACAAGTACCCCAACCACTGTAATCGGCTAGCGAGGTACCTGTTCTTCACGCGACCTCGTTTGTCTGTCTACCTTACCTACCGACGCGCCGCCCTGCACCTGCCTGCCAGCCCCGAAAATTAAAGCAACGACTGCCTCCCGCACCCGTCCGTTGTATTTTTATTTCTATTTCATTTTCCTCTCCCGTTCTCTACTTCTCCGTCCTCTTCCTCTCCCTCCTCCCCCTCCTCCTGATTATCACCACCACCACCGCCATCGCCTTCATCATCATTCGCCATTATCGTCAATCCCCCCATCTCCTCCATCGTGTAAGTGAGGCCGCCTTCGCGACAGCGACAGCAAAGACGAACCAAAACTCCACCAGCACGCCCCCCCCCCGGGTCTGACCCCGACAAGAACAACCACCACGACAGCCAGAAAAAAGGGTCCCCACCTCTAATCTTTTCAACTCCCGTCCTTTCTCATTTCTACACAATCTAAAACACCGCAGTGACCGAATGTTATCCTGCCACGGTACCTCCTTTTTCTCTTCACTCTTTTAGCCGGCTCGCCCACAGAGACCGCGCGCGGTATCCGCCAACGGCCCATCGCCAACTTGTCCTCGGCGCGTCCCAATTCTGCAACGGCCGCCCCCCTCCACGGTACCAGGAGTCGGTAGTCACTCCGCTTCTCGAAAGACGCGCTTTTCAACAGCAAAGTTCGCAGTCACCCCGAGCAACGTGCAACTTGTCATCTGCCCGGCGCATACGTATAAGCGCGACCGCGCCGGCCCTCCACACGATGGTACGCATCTTGTTCGCCACGCTGCCCATACCACCTCCCTATAAAGGTGTCACACTGAACGCCGGGCATCGTTCTAACTAATCTGTCTTCCCCAGGTCTTATTCAAGCGCAAACCTGTCAAGTTCCTCCCCACGCAACCGATCGAAGACGAGGATGCAGAGGTATTCCTTGATTCCATCGTCACACATGCATCTCCCCGTGCCACACACAACTGACGCGACGCAGGTCTGGCACATTCCCCAAACAGGAGAAATATTTGCCGACTATGATAAGTATCTAGATAGGTAAGCGAAAGTATGTCATCGTGTAGTTCTTGAGTTCCGCTTACACTGTCTCAGGATGGAGTTCTACAAACAGGTACAGCGTGCAATCTAACACAATATCCGACATCCGACTCGATGCTAACCTCCACAGCCTCGCTTCAACGACCAAATAACGGGCCATTCCGGACTTACCTTCTTTGAAGCACATGAGAGCGAGGTTAGTTTTCCACGAAGTCACAAATCAGGCTTGTCTGTTTCTGACGGCTCTTTAGCTCGCTGGTGCACGTGAAGTCGATGAATCCTTCCCCGAAGCCCTCAAGGGCCCAATTCTCCGGAGAGTTCAATTTCAAATCGTCTCACGACTTGACAATCTCGTCGATACCCTATTTGACGAATTCAAACAAGACTACTATCCCGGCGAGGAAGTCGCCATTATTACCGGAACAGGCGAGCGAACCCATGGCCTCGTCCGTGACAAAACAACCTTTGGCGAGCGTTTGCTTGCCGACGGTACGCGCACAAAGCCCTCGACAAGATATCTCGTCGATGCCCGCGGCAGCGAAATCGAACTCATTGTCACGGAAGATAGCATCTCACGCGACCGAGGTGCATTCACAAAGGCCATGCTGCGGGCTTTCCTAAAAAAGACCGCCATGCGCGAAGCTTGGACTGGTGCCCCATGGCTTGTCAAGCAAGACTATGCTGCACAATACCACATCGATACTAGAATACCCCCACATCTACGTTACGATACGAAGCTGCAGGAGCGCAAGCAGCTACAGGCCCAGAAGCGCTCATCCGAGATCAATGGCCACGCAGCATCCCAGCCAGCACGGCTTCCTGAGCTCAAACCCGCCAAGAGCATTAAACCCAAACCTCCTCCAGGAAAGGGACTCAAATGGCCTGCTGGAATCGTCAATGGTACCAGTGCGGAGCCAACTATCAAAAAGGAGCCCTCTCCTCAACCGCCTCAACCACCAAAATACCCCATCGAAGACTTGCAACTCGAGCCCAACCCAGAGACGAACCGACCAGCTATAAAATTCATGTGCAAAGATGCGCCTGCGGATCAAGCTAACGACGACCCACTCGGAGAAGATGTCGAAATGAAGTCCGTCGGTCCTCTACTAGAGACTTGGGACACCCTCAACGTCTACTGCGAGATCTTCAAGCTCGACTCTTTCACCTTTGACGACTTTGTTGAGGCCATGTCCATCGCTTCCGAACGCACCCCCGTCCAGCTCTTTGACGAAATCCACTGTTCGGTTTTAAAGATTCTTGTGGACTCGGAGCAAGATGGCGGTCGAGTCCGCATTCCATTACCGGAGATTGAAGATGACGAGAACGAGGACGGAGATGAAGAAACGGAAGCGGGCGACGAGGAAGAGGAAGAAGAAGAAGAAGAGCCGGAAGAGAAGCCCGTTAAACGAGCTACACGCAGTAGCTTGGCAAAGCAGGAAGCTGAGCGAATTGCTGCAGAAGCTGCTGCGGCCGAGGAAGAGACAATGAAGGCCGAAATTGAATCCAAAACGCGCGCCGAAGAGATGATGAAAGAATTCAATTGGATAGAGCATCTTCGTCAACGAAACTTTACCAATGGCGGGTGGGAGCGCATCGTCGTCGGTCTACTACACCAGCTGTCCAAGGGCGAGAGGAATCAGCAATTGTATGAAGATTTACTCTTGCAAATCATCCCTCACGATACGGACCCTACCCAAGAGGCCGCCCGCCAAAAGTACGCCGAGCTTGACATAAACACGCGAGTACAGATCTTGCAGATTCTCTGCATGTTGACCATGGAGACCAAGGCTGTGCGTGCATTCATGGAGGACTGCAACGAAACCATGACCAAGTATCGCAAGGATAGGGTTGAGTGGCAACGCCAGCGGAAGCAAACTGCCGAGGACCTTCGTCAACTCAACGAACAGCGCAAGATTCTGCTGCCTGACAACACGCCCGCCGAGGAAGAGACCAAGGAAGCTCGCGAGAATGGCGATGCCAGCATGAACGGAGCCGACGACACCATCACTGAGAAGGAAGGTGACGAGGAAGCAGACCCCAGCAACGAGGAGAAGCCGCACAAGAAGCGGCATGGTCGCCAGGTTGTCGATAAGCGTAAGAAGCGTGAGGAAGAGGAAGCAGCCCGCAAGGCCAAGGAAAAGGCCCAAAAGGAAGCCGCCAAAGCGTCTCACCAATCCAAGCAATTCACCAAGCTGCTCAAGGAAATTCAAAAGAAGGAGGACCTGATTAAGAAGTGTGAAGGCGAAATCGCGACTATTGAGGATGATCTTCGCGAGGCCGACTGTCCACGGACACGGGTTCTGGGTAGAGATCGATTCTGGAACCGATACTACTGGTTCGAGCGCAATGGCATGCCTTATGGTGGTTTGCCTAATAGCTCGACAGCTGGAGCTGGTTACGCCAACGGACGCTTATGGATTCAAGGGCCCGATCAGATGGAACGTGAGGGCTACATAGACGTACCCGGGCACCTCGAAAACGAGTACAAGGCCAAGTTCAAGATGACAATTCGCGAACGTAAGAATAAGGAGGAAGGCGGTACGAGTATGGAGAGTTCTCAGCAGTGGGGTTACATCTCCGATGCCGAAAGCTTGGATAAGCTGATCCGGTGGCTGGACCCGCGAGGGTTCAACGAGCTGCGACTTCGAAAGGAGCTGCTCTTGTTCAAGGAAAAGATTGCGAAGCACATGGACCAGCGCCAGCAGTATTTGACGGATTCGACGGAGGAGGAGGCGCGTAAAGAGGAGGCGACGTCGAAGCGCAGCAGCTCACGTATCCGGGAGAAGACACCGGAGCCGCCGAGCTATCGATGCCTGCGGTGGGAGAATTCCGTGGCGCTGGCGGAGTTTGGTCACTTGCATGCCGATCCGCCACCGCCGCCTCGTCTCCGAAAGCAGACCAAGAAGCGAGAGGCGATGGAGGCACCTGCCGCGGCGCCTACGCAGGCTGCCAAGAAGAGAAGGCGCTGATTGAGGAGTCATCTGGAAATATTGTCTGTTGGGTTTTGTGGGTGCTTTGATGTTGTTTTGTTTTCCTTGTTGCTTGTTGGTTATCATTGTTGTTTACTCAGGTGTTTCGGTGGGGAGAGACTGACTGGTTATAGAAGCGGGTTCGACCACGCATTATCAAAACAAGGAGATAGCATGCACGTTGCCTTTGCTGTTTTTGGGAAAAGAAGATGGAAATTATCTATTATATAACATTCTGGGTAGCAAACAGGGTTTTAGGATACCAATAGACGGTTTATGATGGGCAAGGGGTTAAAGAAAAAAATGGTTGGAGAGACAATGATGCTGTGCACGCATGGTCAATGTGAAAAGCCGTTGGACATTTGTCACCTCGCATTGTCACTAGCAAGCCAGGGCCAGGCTTATGACTGTACCCAACCCGAAATAATTATTCTCGGCAGCTAATTAACTAGTTAACAGACGAGCCATTTATACTTCAGGAGTACGTAACAGGAAGCGGCAGCCCGTTGATCGGCGGCATCCGTCGAATCCGATACATGTCAATATAAGGCGGTGTGGGGAGACCCGATGGCGGCGCGTTTGTAATTAGTGCCAAGTCGTCACTAATAAATCTACGGATATTCAATCCCAATGAATACAAGCCCAACTACTAAGTAAGTAGTTTCTGCCGAGGCTTCGCTCGGCCATTCATATTCAGTGGCTTTTTGTTTGCTCAGGTCATAACCGCTCGCTGACCAGGGTCTGGCTGGCCTCTGTCTCATCTTCTCTCCATCTCGGTTTTCTTTTTTTTCCCTTTCTCTACTTGCTATTCTACCCTCGATATCACGAGTTCCGTCGATAAATATTTTCTGTTTTTTTTTTCGGCTTGTTCCTCATAGGCTTCCTCCACTTGCGGGACATTGGACTCCGTTTGCACGCCGAATAACGCCGCCCGCCGACCGAGACAGCGTTATCCTTGTTCCTCCCATCAACCCCCCCCCCTCCCCAGACAACACAAACAAGCAAAATCATGTCCGAGCAACCAGCCAGCGAAGCGCTCGCTCCCGTCGAGCCCGTTGCTATCCTGCCCACGAGCGAACCCAGCGAAAAAGCAGCCGCCGCCGCCGTAGCTCCGACATCACCATCACCATCGCCGCCGCCGGCCCCCGCCGCTCGCCGACTCTCCGCGCTGGCCCGAGCCGACGACTTCCTCGCGCACCTCCAGCGATGCATGCAGACGCGCGCCGGCGCCGACACGGTGCTCATGTTTGCGTGCTACGCGACGCGCCTCGCCGGCAACGCGCTGGACATGGGCGGCCGCGCGGCGCTCCGATCCTCCTCGCGACAGCTCGTCGCGGCGCTGTTTGCGCTGCCGCCGGCGACCACCGTGGTGCTCGGCTCCGCGGCCGCCGCGACGCCGCCGGCGATCCGGGCCGTGCTGAGCCTCGCCCGGCGGCTGCTCGCGTACTCGGGCATGATCTCGGAGATGCGCACCATGGGCCGCCTCTGGGGCCTGCTCGGGCTGTACTCGGCGCTCAAGGCGCTTGCGGCCAAGACGTTCCGCGCCAAAGAGGAGGATGACGACCGGCTGAGTGACGGGGCGGCGGAGAGACGGTTTGACGGGCTGGTGGCGTGGGCGCAGGTGCTGTGCCTGGTGGCGTTTCAGGCGTGCGAGAACGCGGCGTACCTGGGCAGCAAAAAGGTGCTGCCGATCCGGGGGCCGGCGCAGGGACGGCTGGCGATGGCGAGCGTGCGCTTCTGGGGCGCGTACGTGGCGATGGAGGTGGCGCGGCACCTGGTGGAGCGCGGGCGCACGCTGTCGTCCGCCACGGTGGCCGGCGGCAAGGTCGTCAGCACGGAGGAGAAGCGGCGCTGGCAGGAGGGCTGGCGCAAGGCGTTTTACAGGAACGCGGCGTGGGCGCCGTTGACGATGCACTGGGGCACCCCGGGCGGGCTGATGCCGGAGGTGCTGGTTTCGCTGTTTGCGCTGTACCCGGCGACGGGCGGCATGCGGGATCTCTGGCGCAGTACGGCGTGAGCCGGGAAGGAAGGAAGAGGGGGGGGGAAGGGGGTGGGGAGAGAGGAGGGATGGAAGTGAGTGGTATATAGAGAGTCGTATGTGCGACGACGTGCAGCTGCGGATGCATGTTGCGGGGACGACTGGAGACGTTGCAAAATATTATCTGGGTTTATGACGAATCTGGGACTTGGACACTTCTTTTCTTTTCTTGCAATTGTCCGCAAGACGATATTCATGTCAATCTTGACCCGCCTGTTGTAAGGCTTGGGAAGCAATGCCTGTTGTATGTAGCCTATCAACATGAGAAAATTGAAGCTTCAACTATGCCTACCTACCTACACATCATGGAACCAGTCATGCCCATGCAGAGTTTCTTATGCAACACTCACACTTGAAACTCACGCACCGGCCTGGCCACCATCACCACCACATCTTCATCGCCTCCCTTTGTCCAGTACCTACCCATCTTCTCCGCGCCCAGCGTCCGCACCTCCCCGACCAGGTGCTCTCCCACAGCACCACCCTCCCGCCCACGACTTCCATCCTCGCCCTCGCCGCCGTGGCCTCCGGCGGCTCGTCTCTGCGACGCACCACCTCCAGGTAACGCCTGAAGCACAATCTACAGAGTATCAAGTCAGTGCTGCGGCGAATAAATCAGCTCCGGTTGGGGGAAGACAGTGTGAACGAACACTTGGGCAAAGAGGGAGCGCCGCAGGCAGAAGCCACCATTTTACTAGCTCGTTCAATAGTCTTGCTCAGACGGCCGCAATGTCCATCCCAAAGTTCTTTCTGATTCTGTGCATGAGTCCCATCTAGGCGCATCCGCAGTCACCACATGCCGAGTTACGGGCCACGAAGGCTGCATCACCTGTTCAATACCAAGGGTGTATATTACTGCAACCTTGGGCCTCCTTCGGGAAACGCCCTCAATCCGAGAGCACTACGGCGCCGTAACACTACGTCTCAGCCGGGCCAGAGCGCCTATCAAGGTACTCGTCAAGTATCCAAGGTATTAGCTACACAAGGTCAACTGACAAACATGCCTAAGATCATGATTACTCATGTATAAAGTAAAGCTTGCGTCCACCTTGGGCAAGCACACTAAGCCACCATCCTCCTCATCACCATTCCTCCCCTCTCTCTGTCTTGGTGCAGAGTCCTGTTATCTTTGTGGTTCTTTCAGTATCCTCCACTGAACGCAACATGTCTGCCCATCATCAGCAGACCAAGATTTCGCCGCTTGGGCATTTCGATCAGATTGCTGACGCATACGAGAGAGCAGCGAGCGGTAGTACCCGCCTCGTCACGCGCCATGTCCTCCAGCTGCCTGCTCTACGCGGCCTTTTCGAAAACCCGCACGAGGCCGTCGTCCTCGACAACGCGTGCGGCACAGCCATTGTCGCCGAGGAGATTATATCCCGGTGCCGCAAGCAAGGTTCCGGCACCGTTGCCAACAGCCACCCCGTCATCCATGCCGTCGATGCGTCTCAGAGCATGGTCACCCTGGCGACGGCTAAGCTCGCCGCCTTGGCCGCGGACGGCCGCGGCCGCAACTCGGTGGCGGCCATGCCCGGTGAGAAGCTCGCCTTCCCAGACGACACCTTCTCGCACAGCATTACCAACATGGGCATCATGTTCTTCGGGGATCCCGCGGCCGGCGCGCGCGAGATACACCGCACGCTCAAGCCGGGCGGCGTCGCCGTCGTCACGACCTGGGCGCGTCTCGGCTTCACCGACGACGTGCTCCGCCCCGCGCAGAAGAGGGCGCGGCCGAGCGCGGACCTGCAACCGCCGTTCGACCCGCGGTGGTTCGACCCCGCATGCGTCGAGTCATGCTTGCGCAACGAGGGGGGGTTTGAGGGCGTTACTGTTGAGCGGTATGATCTGCACTATTCGGCGCCCAGTGTCGATGCTGTCTGCGACCAGGCCCTGGAGCTACTCGCACCGTTCTACCAGAGTTGGAAGGAGAATGAACTGGAGGCCTTTCGTGATGCAGCCAGAGAGCTTACTGCCGAGGCTGCGGTGCCCTGTGTCACTGTAGACGGGAACGAGGGGTTCGGCATCCCGATATCTGCTACCATTGCTGTTTGTGTAAAGTAATCATTCTAGGGAGCATGCGGCGGTGAACCAGAGAGCCGTGAGTTGTCAAAAGTGTCAGATGAAAGTCGGGAAAAAAGAAAATGTTGGAAATATGACAGCAGAAAGTGGTCACCGGGGAACTAGTCTGGCTCCATGTTATACACCGTCGAGCCAAAGTGGTGCGACCATAAAGACTGTTGACGTGACGTGACTCTGTTACTTGTATACTCGGTGCTGTGAGCCCGAATAATAGATGCTGCAATTCTTCTTCCGCCCGCCTGACCCTGCGCCAACTTAAAGGGTACCGTCTTTCATGATTCTGAGAGAGTCCAGCTGCCAATATCCATGGCCACCGCGCCTGATAATCTCGCTGGCTTGTGAAAAGAACGAGTCCACACGTACGGCGACAGGCCGGAGAAGTAACTTTCCGACGTAGTATTGGGTGGCTGCCAAGCGTTGTAACGACTGGTGGAAGCTCAGCAGGGCATGGTGAGCCACTCTTATGTCGTCAGGGCCGGAGGCTACGATGAATAGGTGTATCATGAAGTTTCCGCACAAAATAAGCTGGGACCGTCCGACTGGCAAATGTTAGCATCATGTATGTGCAAGGACTTAACGGAAGCGACCTACGACGGCCCCAAAAGCCTTGCAGATCCCCCTCTGTAACTTCATCCATAAATGTCGCAAAAGTTTGCATCTCATGAACCGCTTCGTGAAAGTTTTGGCGTAGGCTTGAATTAGGATTGGCTCTCGCTTCCTTCGTGGCAGGGGACAAGATAGCTCGGAGCAGTAGTACTTTGGCGGCGTGGTACATTAGATGCAGGGGGCCTTAGCAAGGCATTAGTCTGAGTTCTATGCGCTTAGCTTGGGGTGAAAGGAAAAACATACAGTTGTTATGGACGGCCGGCGCTGAGTTGACTCGTTTAGTTGACAAGCATTGAGGGAGTAGAGCCGGCCACTCGCGGAGCTTTTCCTTCTGTGCTGCTAGTGTG
Organism: Cordyceps tenuipes; assembly: GCA_025583755.1. Taxonomy (NCBI): domain Eukaryota; kingdom Fungi; phylum Ascomycota; class Sordariomycetes; order Hypocreales; family Cordycipitaceae; genus Cordyceps; species Cordyceps tenuipes. The sequence continues at coordinate 56,715 of JANZYN010000137.1, forward strand.
TGGAGGACATGGTCCGGACCATGTGCATATCTCGCATTCGGATTCACCAGACTATTTGTATCGTTAGCCTGATAGTAAGTTTTTCGGTTTCGTAGACTAGGACCAACTCACAAGCTGCAATCGATTATATCGCGTACAATTCTGGTCAGGCGAACCGTTTCCAAGAATCTTTGGCCAACAGCCACTTGGAAGATCGATGAATCCGGATCAACCATATGTTTCAAATCCTCAGGAACATCTTCATCAAAGCGAATGTCTTCGATATCAGGCGGTGTCGTGTTGAAGGATTCACGATATATATGAGGGGGATTGCCATGGCAGACAGAAGTCCAGCAATCGGCCATATAAATAGCCCACCACAGCTTCTTGCGAAGTTTCTTCTCCCATGGCTCTATATTCCAGTCTGAAGGATCTTGGTGAAGGCCGTTCATCTGTGCGTTGGCGACTGCCTGAGCTGCAAGGATCCAGATGCTTGGTGTCTCTATGGTATCGGTCCAAGGTGGGGCCATGTGAATCAAGAGTAGGGATGCTTGAAGGTTGGCGAGATTTGGGTTCTCGAGTTCACACCGCAGAGAGCTCTGAGCTTGCGAATGTAACTCGTGTTGCTCCCAGGGACACGGGCCTTTGAGGGACGGGTCCCTGTTCCAGAACACAGTTGCTAAGGCGTAAATGGCACCGCGGAGTGATGCCGGTATCTTCTCCTTTGCTGCATTGTAGAGACGTAGGAAGCGAACCTTGGACACAACGGGGTACACAGGATGAACGTATTTGAAGTATAAGCGAACGAGATTGGGTCCATATGGATAGACTCTTGATTCGATAGCCAACGATGCCTCTCTTTTGGGGCGGTTGGTATACTCAGGCACTTCATTTTCTAGAAGCAGAAAATGAACCGGGGGGTCGTTTGGCCGCGAGCTGCCTGGGTACACCTGGAGGTAATCAGCGTCAATCTCATCTATCTCGCTGACAAGCATGTAACGGAACGAGTCCAGAACGTGTGTATCTTGTTCTGCAGCAGGACCCATATAGTTGGCTGTCTTGTTGACATTATCTTCTAGAGTATGAATGCGACCTGGTCCATTTGTAGGCCAGATGCCCATGCCCTCGGTGCTGCCCTTGGTGAAGGTAGCGATAGTGGCGGGAGGGGGGAGGGCCACTGCACCGACGCGTTCTTTATCAGTAAACGCCGGAGGGAGTGTCTTATGTGAAGAAGAACGGGGACTGCTTTGAAGTGGTGTTCGGGCTGTAGGCTGGTGTGAGGGTATGTTGGTTGGAGAGAAGGCGTGGTGAGAAGAGCTGGGGCTGTCGTGAGAGGGCGTGGGCCACGACGTTACGGGTGGACGCGAGGTGGCGTTTCCAAAAAGATCTGGGCGTGCAGGCCTGATCGAGTCGGCAGGAGATGAGACGCAGATTGAACGAGGTGACGCGGCATCTGGTGAGGGGTGATCACCGTGTACGGTAGCACCGGTGTCCTTGTCTGCTAGCGTGCCAGAAGATAGACAAGGGATGCCTCGTGTCTCACAAAATCGACCTGGTTAAGAAGGTTAGATTGGGTCCGGCCATGAGAGCAAGAAAATAAAAGCCACGGGGCAGTTGTCGAGGTGACACGGTGAAAATGGGTGGGTAGCAAGACTTACATGGCGGCTGGTCGGTGATGACGCATGCCGTCTTACGGCGGCGGCATGCATCGCAGGGACGGTTCTTGCGGCTCCGACGCTCGCGAGCCTGGCCAAAGCTACTCTGGATGGTAAACTTGCGGCGGCGGGCAATGGTGGTAGCTGAGGCTGCATCGGCCGGCGGCGCAGCCTCGGGGGTCTCGGCGGGAGGACTGTGCATGTTCGGATGGTTTGCAGCCGAAACAAGAGCGTGCCACGGGCGACACGGGCGGGAAACCCCGGACGAGTGCAGCCGGAACAATCAGGGCCAGAGCGGGAGTTCGGCCAACAAGAATTCGGCCAAGCATGAGCAGGCGTGGTGCAGATGAGGCGACCGAGCGAGAAGGAGGCTAAAGATGCGACGTTGAGGGGAAGGAAAAAAAAGTTGGCCGAAGGATGAGAGGAGTGGAGGCTGGACTGGGACTGGAGAGGGGCGGCAGCGACGGGCAGGTTTGCTAGAAAGTAAGCCAGGTGCCTGATAGGTACATTAGTGCGTACTAATCATTGCCTAGTAGCTGTCCACACAATCACCTTATCTCATGTACCTCTATGGATGAATCTGGTTAGCGAGGCCGTTTTATCGGCTGACTTGGCTAGCCATGGAAATTTGCATCGTCGTCTTGGCGAGAGAAGATGATGGACTCTGGGGAGCTGGCCCTTCATTCAATTCTCATGGATTCCTATTTCTATGCTAGAAATACCACAATCAAGTAGAGCTTGCAACAGTATTTTACGGCCGAGGTTCCAGCTGTCATGGTACCTGTTACTATGTACATAGGTACATGGGTACATAGGAATGCAGGCAACAATGGAGGCCCAATCCGCTCGTTTGCAGCCCTTCAACGCCAAAATCAAACAGTCGCCTTACATTATCTCGCTCTCTTGGGGGGGAAGGGGTACAAGCCGAGAAATGTCACTTGTGGCGGCCCGACCATGGGACGCCTCGTGCCGACTCTTTGTGGATACAGGAATCAATGCTTCCAAGAGTTGGCCGACGCGGGCACACAAACGCAAGCCAATGATGCTTCTAGTTTGCCAGACTGTCATCTCCACTAGAGCATAATACCCATGCTCGCTCAAGCTGTTATGATAAACAAACGTCCGTGTTATTACGACTTGCTAAATGATCGGATGCGGGGGATACTTAGCTCACCGCCAGGACGACCCGACACCCCAGCCAGGACGACCTGACCCGACACCTCCAACTTTTTTACCTTTATTAAACAACAAACGCAGCTCTACTTAGAGTCAGCTAACGCACCACTTCGAACCAATCACATACCACTGAAAGGTCTTTCGAACTCTGTCGGAAAATTCTACGCTTCCATTCTTATAGACTTCGTCTTTAGACCTCCCTGGAGCGTCTTCGCCCCTCACGAGTACCCGGAATCATGACTGGCTCAGATCTTGGGCGGTCTGACTCGCCGTTTTCCAACTGTTTTTCCCCATCGCTGATGTTCGCCATCACCATTCGCCCCGAATCTGCTAAGCTGACATCCCAACGCTCGCCAAAGTAGCGCTGCACCTCCACAGCAGGCATTCCATTCTTCACAAACTCATCTACCGCCCGCGCTGGGAACATCATGTGTAGGGTAACGAACACAAGACCGCTCGAGAAGAACCCATAAAGATAGTTTGTCATGTACAGCTCTCGAATACTGTCCGGCACGTTGACTGAGCTGTTGACCGAGGCTACAAAGCCCGGCAAACATGGACCGACACCGATTGCCCACTGTCGCATGCCAAATTAGATGCCACTCTCCATCTGATTAAGGCTGACACGATACTTACAGAAATTGGGGCTCTCCAGTTCACTCCATGGCTGTACCAGTATTTGCTCGACGGGTCGCCCCGGAACAGGTCGTCAACATCTAGCTTCTGTCGGTGAACGAAAAAATAGCTCGCAACCATAATTCCGGTCATGGGTGCGAGAAACACGCCATACGCAGACATAACCGAAATGAAGATGCTTGCGGTGTCTACCATGCGCCATGGGTTCACGATGGGGCTGATGATTGCGGTGATATATGCACCGCGGCGAATATTAATGTACCGCGGGAAGATGGCCGACAAGTCAATACCTCCTGCCAGCGCGTTTCCGAGAACATTGCTTCCCAGCTGAGAGAACGTCAACGCTAAGCCCGAAAAAAAGACACCAGCACGGGCGCCTGGCGTTGGATATTTGCGGATGACCCTCGCCAAAAGACCTGGGAGAAACCAGTGCTCCTTGCCAAGACGGTCTTGCGTGGCTGCTACCACCAAGATTCCGATGATGGAAGTACCAATACTGTACATTGGGTATGCAATGATTTGGCCCCATTTTGCGTCACGCGGCTTGCGAGCCAGGCGTGTATAATCGCTCTGATTCAGAATACCGGCCGCAATCGATCCGATCGTCGCGACAGTACCAGAGACCATAACCCACGCGGTGCTATTAGGGCCGCTAGGGGGGTTTGGTTTGTCTTCTGTAATCGTGCTTCCGAATCCGCTCGGCCCCATGGTGGCGAGGGCCCATATCAAAAGGGCGATGTAAAAGATGAGGGCAACGAGTGAGGTGCTGTTCAAAAACCATTGCAGCCTATGAGGTCGAATCCATATGAACGGAAGGCTGATAATGCAGAAGATTACGTACGACATGAAGCGGGCCGTCGTCAAGTGCGCACTTCTTGGCATGGTATTGGGAATATGTTGATCAACATTGGGGTCCAATGCCAGGACAATCAAATGGAAGCACTGTCCTCCGGTCCATGACTGAGAGGCATACCTACGGTGAGGTGAGTGAGTTTTCAAGTGAGCATTCGGCCTGACTCCAAACACTAACCAAACTATTGCATTCGAGTTAGCAACGAGGAACAAAATCACACAATAGCAAGTCCTACATACCAATAGAAAGAAATATGCGGTTCCAGATGGTGAACTGAGATCCCCACATGCCCCAAACTGATCGACTAATGACAGGAAACCCGACTTCATCAACGTTAGCATCGACATGCAATCAGATGCCAGACTCCGAGGCTGCTCACTGTGATACCGGGACCCTGCTGTGGAACTGGCAAGAATCGCAGCCAAAGCTATCAAGTTCCCAACAACGATGCCTGTTTGATTAGCATCCGGCCGCACAAAGCCAACGGCAACGGCTACATACAAATAACGGCTTGCCACCAGGAAAGCCCGAGTGGAATGAGTGCACTTCCAGTTATGAAGGTTGTCGTGTTGCAGTTGATGACAAGCCCTGACAGAGAACAAATTAGTCACAGCTAGCGGGAGAGCGCTGTTATTTTTGCGACATCCATACAAAGATCGTGAAATGACCTCAGATTCCATGTCCTCCTTTCCTTCTCCACAGGTCGGACATCATCGTTCTGGAGATTTTGGAGTCAGCAGGCCGAAAATGACTAGTGTTTCTGGAAGAGGCCCTACAATCCATTGAGAGACAGACGGCAACTCAGCAGCAGCCATGAGTGCAGACAGTCGCTCTGTGAAGCGATGAGGATCGGATGGTCCCGCATCGTGGGGCTCGATTGACGACATGGCTAAAATGTTTTGGATTCGTCAGCTTCCGAGGCCGATACTGGCCCTGTGTAACACTGCAATAAGGAGGGACGTTGCTGGCGGGGGGCACGAGGAGAGACGGCCGAATTCCAAGACAGACCACGCCGATTGGTGCTGAGAGCGGCGGCTGGGGATCCATGCACATCTGGGTTGTGGCCCAACTCGGACGAGTACGGTGTTGGTCACGATGCGATGGCTCGTATGTTGAGGTTGGAAAAGCGAAAGTTGTTGATTCATAAGGGGCCCACCCGCGATGGCCTGTGACACTGGATGGCTGGCGCTGTGGGCTGCTGGATAGCTGGCATCTGGATTGGCTGGGATTTGGGATTTCCAAGATTAGTTTCACAGTTCCACTTGCATCCCATCTCGTTACCTGTTCTTTATGGGCTGGCAGGGTCACGCATTCATGACCTGCTACATTGGTGCTTGGTACTTGGTGATGTGAGGAACACATTTTTCGCAAAAAGTTTTATGTGAAAAAAAAAAAATTGCAGAGGAGACCCTTGAGATATAGCAAAATTGGCTGGCTGATAGGATCATTCATGTATTAGAGGCGGCAACAGAACTTTTAAGCGGTAGGTGCTAACAAGTGCAGAGTATCCCCGTAAGAAAAAGCATACTAACTATGGGTTAGACTTACAATTTCTCATGGTTCAAGGCGGCAATGCAGATGGCCGCGGCTGAGCCCATGTATCAAGCTGATGCCATTCTGCGACCAAGAGGCAATCACGGCCAGGCTGAAAGCACAGAGAGACTGTGTCTCTTTGTCTCATATACCATCGTGAGTTACAAACACGTGGGGGTTATTTGAAGGGGCATGTGCGTCGCGTTTGGAATCTTTGCTTCAGTACATTGTTTTATCGTTTTGTCAGCGCTGATTACCAACCCGGAACGGCGACCCAGCGCTGGCGAGTGTGGCTTTGTGTGACGCAACTATGGGTGATGTAGCTTGTTGGAACCGAGATGGACGCATAAGTCACAAGTCTGCGCTTAAAAATCTTTGTATGTTCTGCAGAAATTGCATGTGCAGGAAAACTTGTAACTGATTTCGATAGTACGTGTTTGCTCCCTGAGTCCTACCTATTACCTATACTTCACATTGGTGAACAAGGAGTTCGGTCGCAGGGTCGGCGCTAACGACATATCCGATAGTCAGCCTTGACAGGGCAGCTACAACTAGCACGGCATGCTTGGTAATTATAACAAGCTTCGCTCTGGCATACTCCGAGATCGCATATTAGAAATATCGATAAGGCATTTTTATCGCTTCTGTCCCAGTTCATAGCAAAGCCGCGCCGAGCTCCGCGTCGCCTCAGCTGAGGCCCCGAAGCCGAGCTCCTTCATCAGGCTGCATGGGATGAAATTAGGCAGGCAGGCAAGCCCCCCCACCCACTCCGAAGCCGAAGCCGAGACAATTAATCAGTCTGATCTCTATTCGAACGATGACTCGATACCAGGCCGAGACCTGTATGGGGATAACGATCGCCGAGTGAGTCTTAGATTGATTCCGTGATGAACAAAGCTCTATCGGCTCGTAGACTGACAAGCCGATGGCCGAAGGTGCGGTGATGCGAACGAATATATATAAGGCTATGTTTTCCTCGACGTCAAGAAAGATTATACAACGCAAGACGATCCATTCAATTCAATTCAATTTTGAATCTCGAAACCACTGCAAAGTCTAAGCCTACCAAGACAAATACAGCATTCACACACGCTCCCCTAAAAAAAATACTTCACACGCCGCCGAAGAAACAATACTCACACCACATACGTACACTATGCCACTCTTCAACAAAAAGTCCAAGATGGCGAACCTAGGGTCAACCTCGTCTGAAGTTACCCTCGTCGACCCAGCTACCTATCAGCCTACCACCAAGAAATCAGCACTCGCAAAGTCCAAGCACCCTAAGCAGGCACTGCTGTCCTCGGAGAAGGACAAGTGGAACACACTGGAAGCCAGGTTAGGTGAGAACTTTTATTTGCCGCGTTTGCGTCTGTTCTTTTCTAACAAATTTCTCTTCTGCAGCGTATATTATCAACAAGTAAGAGACGGCCAGCGCTTTGGGTGGGCAGCATTTTGAGATGGATACCACGACATGACACATGACGATAGATATGAATTATTGGCTATTTTCGGCCTGGAATTAGTTTCATTTATTATTATTTTAATTTTTTCATCTCGTTCTCTACAATATTTATTTCTTTTACAATAAACAGTCATTGCAGTGTTGCCAGAGCCGACTCTGTGCTTAGGCTGGGCCCTCAAACAAACTAACTCCACCATTTTCTTCGGAGCGCGGGTATGAGCAATTCGGCGAGTCAGAACGGATGGAGTAGAGCTGACAACAACGTCTCGCCTCTCCAACTTCAACAAAAAACACGAAATCTCAAAACGATTGAACCGTAAATTTTAGTGCGATCTGCCTGTTGAGCTTCACCAACCAGAAGAGGCTGACACCCCACGTCGCATTTTCCATTTCTCCATGCTGACAGAGTCACGTGCAGCAATAACCTTCCCAACACGCACTGTCCAGCCCCAAAGGAGGCGGCGCGGGAGGGAGGGAGTGAGATGACGAACCCGTGAGTTGGCGAGGCTTGCGGGTGGCGCTCTATTCTGGCCGCTTCATTGAATGAGCGACGTATCTGATCCCCATCTGATAAACGTGTCAGATATCCGAAACCATTGGCATTCATATCTGTCAATCGCGCGAACTACCGTTGCTCGAGCCCCTCCTCGCAGACGACCAGCACCCGTGCTTGCATGGTCGAAACGTGCATGCTGTCGAGATGAAATCGCCGGGCAAGCCATCTGCGGCGAGCATCGTCTTTGTCCAAGAGGATCCGACGACATTTCAACGCTTGAGGAAGTGGGCACCCAAAACCAAAACAGGGTGCAAGACATGTCGGTCCGTCTACCCGCACGCGCTTCTGCCCCTGCAGACTAGTTCATGATGATATCAGTCCGGGTTGCTCATATCTTCTCAATAGTATTCGGCGAGTGAAATGCGACGAAGCGAGACCGTCTTGCAAGAAATGTATGCATGCCAAACCCAGAGCCCAGTCGCCTTTCGAGAAACTTACCTGACTGCCTCCAGGCATCTCCACTGGTCGTACATGTGATGGCTATGACGCCCCTGCGACAGCCGCTGCGGGATCACCGCCCAGCATGTCGACGGAACAGCTCATGAGGCTGCTTGACCAGCCTGCGCACGCCTCGGGCCCCATCTACGGTGGCTCCAGCCGCGTCGAGAAGGAGGCCTTCTTCCGCTTCTACAACCTGACCGTCAAGCAGGTCGCCGGCAAGACAGACACGGCCTTCTGGAAGATCAACCTACCGCAGCTCGCGCAGGCACAGCCAGTGCTCTGGCACGCCTCGCTTGCGCTCTCCGCGATGCAGCTGCGCGAGACCATTCACGACAAGACAGCCCTGGCGCACCAGACACGCCAGGACCACTTCAAGTTCGCCCTCGGCCAGTACAGCAAATCTATCGCACAGCTGGTCAAGCTCTCGGGCAAGCAGGACATGACGGGCACCGACCAGGAGGCGGTGCTCACGGCGTGCATCGTGCTCAGTTGCTTTTGCCTCATGCAGCTCGAGAACCGTGACGCGCTCATCCACTCCCTCTACGGGCTCAAGCTAACGCGTCAGTGGAACTTTGCCCGCCGCGCGACGAACCCGCGGTTGTCTGAGAGTGCCCGCTCCACGGCCGACTACCTAACCGCCATGATGAAGTACTTTGAGATGAACTTCATGGAGCAGGCTACCGAGCCGCCCGCCACCGAGGAGGAGGCCGCCAACCTGCCCCCGCGCGAGCTGACGATCAACCGCCTCCCCATCGGGCACCACAAAGTCCCTGCCGGCGCCAAGGAGTGCCCTCTCACCATCCGGCTATGGTGCGTCAAGGGCCAGGTCGACCTGCATCTCGACTTCGTGGAGGACCGCCAGATCCCCAAGGAGGAATTCATGGCGCAGCTCGAGACAGTCATAATTCTCGCGCAGGACATCATCCGTGACGTCAACGCAACCTCCAAGGCGGACCAGGAGTGCACACTGGCTGCCACGTTTGGCACAGTGCCGTTTGCGCCGCGCCTGGTGCCGCCGCCGATCGTGTGCTCCGATCGCCACCGACTGCAGACGGCCACGGTGCTCGTCACGGGCGGCGAGTGGCCGTCAGACATTGGCTACTTTGACACGACCGTGCTCGGGTCCAAGTTTGAGCGCGGTGCGCTGGTCCCATACGGCTCGCTCGTCTGGGATGACCGCATCGCCGCGGCTGGCTGCGACTGCGGCGTCGACGACATCCGTCTCTGTCACGAGCACGCCACACCCAACATCAAGCAGGACTTTATGCGCGAGGACGGCATCAAGACCCTGTTCAAGGACTTGGGTGATGTGATTCGGCGCTGGCCGGTGCACATGGTCACGATGAACTGGTGACCAGCAAAGCGGGCGCATGGCGTTCGACGTGTATATATTTTCAGCATACCACGGCAACTTACGAAGAAAGACGGTGACAATACGAAAGATGTGCAGCAGCATGGTTTTGACGACGCACAAATTGATTGTATTTTTGACAAGGTAAACGATTCAGTAGATAGTGACAGTGAAATGCAAAAAAGGTATGATAGAGAGCGGAATCTTGTGTCTCGTCTTTGCTCTGTGCTTTTGTTTCTGCCTGGCAGGCTACGTCGACTTAGATGTCGTTTTCCTTCTTGCGGATGTCAAAGACCTTGAGGGCCTCCTCGGCGGCCTTGAGACCGGAGAGGGCCATGGCGCCAAAGGTAGGGCCTGCCGTGTGTTAGTTGACGGTTGAGACGAGAGAATATTGAACGGAGCGACGTACCCATGCGGTTGGCGCCGTCGACCTCGGACAGCTCCATGCCGCCGACGATGAGGCCCGGGACGATCTCGCGGGTGCCCTTGACGATGGCGTCCTCGGCGGTGTTCATGTCGAGGCCGCGCATGCCGCCGAGCTTCTCGATGCGCTGCATGCTGACCAGGCGCTTGACGCAGAAGGCGCCCATGGGCCCGTCGTGGCCGGTGGTGGAGATGATGAGGGGCGCGTTGATGGTGTTTGGGTCCATGCAGGACTGGTCGTCGTGGTGCATGGAGACGAGGGTCCAGTTGGTGACGACGCCGGCGATGCGGACGTTGGCCGGGTCGTCGCCGTCGCGGGCGGCGCGGGTGATGAGGTCCTCGACGCAGGTGGCGTTGAAGAGCTTGATGTTGGGCATCTGCAGCACCTTGGACATGACGGTCGAGGTGAAGAGGGCGGCGTGGCGGACGACGACGTAGGCGCCCTCGTCCTCGTAGGGCACGCCGACCTCGCGCAGGAACGCGTCGGCGGGCTTGCGCATCACCATGGCGGAGAAGAGCTGCCCGCCGAGCCAGGCGCCGCCGCCGGGGCTGACGGACGCCTCGATGATGGCGATGCGCAGGTCCGGCCGCTTCTTGCCGAGCACGTAGGCGGCGGACAGGCCGCAGGAGCCGGCGCCGATGATGACAATGTCCGACTCGGCGTACGAGTCGAGGTCCTGGAAGTAGCGGCGGGTCATGGCGCGCGAGACCTGCGACTCGCGGATGGGGGCAAAGGTGAACTTGTCCCACTGGCCGAGCATGTCGTCGATGGTCAGGTTGCTGGTATCGGGGAAGCCGGAGGGCACCGGCACGGCATGGCCGTCGGCACCGGCCTTGGACACGGGCACGGCGGCGTACTGGGGAGGCGAGATGGCGGCGGGAGGGCTCATGTTGTTGATGTTTACAAGGTGGTTACCTGTGACTGTTAGGACAATGGTGTCCTGAAAAGATGCGGGGGACAAAGGGTGAGGCATGATCCTTTCGCTGGTATTATCCAGATCAAGTCAAGGCCGTATAATCTCAGCCACGTCCGCCTCCAGACCTGCTCCGTAGTGCCGCGCATGGCGGAGTGGGAGCAGGACAAGAGACGAGCAGGCACCGGCTCATGCTGCAACACTTTACCTGCAGAGGAAGAAAATATCGCTCAAGTCTGGACAGAATACCACCGAGAGGCCATCATGGTGAGGGCCATTGTCCCGGATTGGGGGGTATTGAAATACCAAAAGGGTTGTCTGTGTATCCTGTGGAAGAAGTTAGCTATCCGTTTCTTTACCTGTGGATTTACCTGCCAGCCGCTGAGATGCAGACGAACTTTTGAATAGGTTGCAAGTTGGCTGTCAGCGTTGTACTGATGGATGTGTGTGTGTGAAAGAGAGAGGGACCGGTAACGACGGAGATGGCAGCAATGAGGCCTTTTTATATCACTACTCCTCTTTTCCCAACAAGTCTATTTATTGGATAACCACACTTGCCACCTATCAAATGTATTATCAGCCCAAGAAAGACCTAGCAAGCCCTCCGATTAAGGAGTTTAAGGAGGGGCCAAGCCGCTCGCCACTCCACACCGAACCCGGCAATTGCGCTTAGAGGCGGGCAAGAGAGGGATTTGATTGCCAATCGATTGTTAAATGGCCTTATGGGAGTGGGTATAACGGGGACTATTTTTTATAATTGGGAGAAACGAATTTCTTACGTGCATTTCACTCTCCAAGATTGCATGAATGCAGTGACGGAAACAGTATCGTGATGCCGAGAGCGAGCTGCAGCCCCGACTAGCCGATATTCCGGGGGCCGATTACGGCGCCGTTGTTAGCACTGGTCCGGAGCAATTTTACTCGACAACGGGATTTATTCGCACAAACTCCAGGTGGAATGGAGTCATATCGACTCATTATTCTTCAGGTTTATGTGTCTATTGCAATCCCTCGTAATAGTGACCCATGTTCCAAGTAGACAATGCCGCCGTAAATACTGAATCTCATGACTAGCCATTGGAGAGTCACCTTGCAAAGCCAGAACAAATCTGACCGCTTTTCGACTCCGAGTAAAATTATAAAAATTGTAGTACCGGTCTGAATTCCGCCGGGTCGAGATGCAGTGGTTGTTGATGCCATCGGCATTCACCACGGCACCAAGATGGGAAAATACCGAACTCTCTCACAGCTCAGAGAAGGCGGATCAACTGATTTGGAATGATTCTAAGCGTCAGCCTCGGCAACTTCCTTGACAGTCTGGACGAAGCGCTCCGGATCATGCCCGAAGCGGCCGAGGAACAGGCCGTCGAGGCCTGTCTTGAGGCGCTCAAACAGCCCCGGCCCGGCACTCCCGCCGTACACGATCCGCGTCGTGCCGCTCCTCCGCTTGACGCAGTCCAACTCGCGCAGCCCGGCCACGACGCCGAGCACGTGCGCGTCGCCCGCCGGCTGTGCCGCGCCAATGGCCCAGACCGGCTCGTACGCGAGCACCAGCTCCGCGTCGTCCGGCAGCGCGCGGGCGACGGCCTCGACCTGGGGCGCGCACTCGGCGACCGCCGCCGCCACCACCACCGGGCCGTCGCCCTCCTCGGCGGCGCGCTCGCCGATGCACACCAGCGGCACCAGGCCGTTGCGGGCGGCGGCGGCGGCCTTGCGCGCCGTCACGGCGTCGTCCTCGGCGAAGAGCCGGCGGCGCTCGGCGTGCCCAACGGCGACGATGCGCGCGCCGGCGGCGGCGAGCGCGGCGGGGCTCACCTCCCCGGTGAAGGCGCCGCGGTCCTCCCAGTGGCAGTCCTGCGCGCCGACCCACACGGAGGATGAGACGGGGGAGGCGCGGACTTGCGCGGCGGTAGAGGCCACGGTGAGGAAGTCGGGCAGGATGAAGACGTCGATGCGGGAGAGCACGGAGGGGGGCAGGGCGGCGAGGCGGGTGAGGAGGTCGGTGGTGTAGTCGCCGGTCTGGTCGAGGGAAAAGTACATCTTGGAGGAGAGGCCGACAAGGCGGCGGCGGCCGGGAGGCGAAGGTGTTGTCATGGTGAGGGAGTCGTGATGCCGGTTTGGAGGGTTTGGAGGATGGGGAGGGAGCTGGTTGGTGGTGTAATATTGCAGGACAGCTTAACGACGGTTCAGTTTGCGTTGAATCAAAAGTATTAGAAACAAGGTATGAAAGAGAGGAAGCAAAGAATGAAGGTGCAAGTTGAAGATGAAAACAGAATTATCAGAACTTGCAGCCCGGGCTCGGCGTTTGCCCCGACAGCTAAAGCTACAACCACACCCTCTGGGTCTCAGCGGTCTCGGGCGCTGTTGATCCCCCGCCATAGCCGGCTACAGTGGAGTGGAGGTTGGGTTTTGTACGCGGAGGAGGGGAAGGAGGGCCAGGGAGAGGCAGATTGTTTAAATTTAAACTCTGCTAGAATTAATGGATTAAAACAAGAACACAAGGCAAATTTCTTTTACTATCTTTATGTTTTTATGGTAGTTCTATCTCACTAACCGATAAACCCAGACAGTGCGCGTCGCTTCAGTATCTCGCTTCAGCGCCGTGCTCGCAACGCAGCCACTGGTTTACAGCGCCACAGGTCTCCGCTGGGTGTTGCCGTTTTGGGCATTCCGGCCAGACAGCAGTTGTTAACGCTGCATTGCCACCACACTCGCATCTATAGTTCTCATATTTTAATTAAAACGGTTTCTCTTATTGTATTGAGTGCGATGGTGGCAAGTTAGTGCAGACTCCTTTGAAATAGTGCTCAAATTATCGATTGCCATCATAGTGGGCTGATAGAAGAAGCAGCAAGCGAGAGCCAAGTTCTTGATTATAAAGCCCGTCTTGTATACAATGACTTTTTCTATATGGCAAGGGCAAACATATCCCAGGTTCCTTTCATTAACACTCAAGCTGATCAATCTCGGCCACCTTTTTCGCGCTCGCGCTGTTAGGGTCAAACTCGTAGCCTAGCCACTCGCCTGCGAGCCGGCGCGCCAGCTCGAGGCCGACAACGCGTTCGCCCATGCACAGTACCTGCGCGTTGTTGCTCAGCACGCTACGCTCGACGCTGAAGCTGTCGTGGGCGGTGACAGCACGGATGCCCTTGATCTTGTTGGCTGTGATGGCCACACCCAGGCCCGTGCCGCACACGAGCAGCGCCCGGTCTGCCTTGCCCTCGGCCACCAACCGCGCCGCCGCCGCCGCCCTTGTCGGGTACGCCGTCTTGTCGCTGGGCTCGCCCGAGCCCACGTCGATGACTTCGCTCACGCGGCTGTCCGCCTCGAAGTCGCGCTTGATGGCGTTTTTGTAGCTCACGCCGGCCTCCTAAGAGAGGAGTTGTCAGTGAGTGGCAGGGGGGGTAAGAGAGGGACACTTACATCGCAGCCCATCGCTATTCTCCAGGTCGGCGCCATTGTAGCTGTGAATGGAAAATCGTAGTTGTAGTCAACAGGTCAGGGACTTTGAGTTGAAAGGAGAAAGAAACGAGAACAGGGAGTTCAGCAAACGGAAGGGCGGAGGAGTAGGAAAGCAAGCGGTCGTTTGCACTTCCGAGCTCGGTCATCTTGCCACGCCCACCCCTCACCTCACCAGCTTCTTCAACCCCCCGCCAAAAGCCCAGATCATCCAGGACCGTGGTACTAGCAATGGTCATCCGAGTTCCAGAGCCGCCGTCCATCCAAAAGCTGGGGCAAGCTCCGTCAAAGACCCCTTCTGTGGGGGAGGCCGGCTGCCCGCCGGCTTACCCAATGCGGAAACCCGGCCGAACCACCTCGATGACGCCGCAAACAAGAAACTGAATTAGTATGCTGTGCCACAAATGCAGTGTCCTGCTGCTCTCCGAAGACGGGAAGCTCCAGATTTATTTGCTTCGTCTCGTCTTGCCGAGTGCCATTGCCCTGTTTGTAGGCGGTTCTCCGACTGCGGCACAATGTCCGCTGCAGGCACGCCTCGCATCCTCGACACCCCGCGGTTAGAGGAACCGTCCTCCGCCACGCAACCCCAATTGGCAATAAATCGCTGATGCTCTCCCCTAAATACGCATCTAGCTCCATCATATATCCTTGGTCATCCGCAACTCTGGCTGCTGCAAGTCGTCGTTGCCGTCGTTCCCCTCCCATCACACGACCTCTCGTCCACCTGCAAACACCATGTCCAAGCGTCACCTCTTTGACTCGCCCGACGGCCTCGTCAACAAGGCCCTCCGCGGCATCATCCGATACAACCCTAGCCTCAGTCTGGACGAGGCAAACCGTGTCATCTACGACTCCGACTATGATCGGTCAAAGGTGGTCCTCATCTCTGGCGGCGGCTCCGGTCACGAGCCTGGCTGGAGTGGCTACGTTGGACACAACATGCTCGCCGCTGCCGTCCAGGGTGACATCTTCGCGAGCCCTAGCACTAAGCAAATCCTCGCCGGCGTAGACGCCGTCCCCAGCGACAAGGGCACCATCCTCGTCATCACAAACTACACCGGCGACTGCCTACACTTTGGCCTCGCCAACGAAAAGGCCAATGCAAAGGGCCACCACTGTCGTACGATCATCTGCGGTGACGATGTCTCTGTCGGTCGCAAGGGAAGCCTGGTTGGTCGCCGCGGTCTTGCCGGCCAGGTCGGCGTCTTGAAGGTCATGGGTGGTGCGGCAGGCGCAGGCGCCTCGCTCGACGAGGTCTATGACCTGGGCGTTGCTTTCTCCCAGCAGATCGTCTCCATCGCCGCGACTCTAGACCACTGCCATGTCCCCGGTCGCGCCGAGCACGCGACGCTCAAGGAGAACGAGGTCGAACTCGGTACCGGACCGCACAACGAGCCCGGCTACAAGAAGCTATCCCCTGCACCGACGCCGCAGGACCTCGTCAAGCAGATCCTCACCCACTGCCTCGACGAGAACGACCCTGAGCGCGGCTACGTCAAGTTCGCGCCAGGTGACGAGACCATGCTACTCGTGAGCAACTTTGGTGGCATGTCGCACCTTGAGATGGGTGCGCTGGTCGACGAGCTCCTCGAGCAGCTCGAGAGCGACTGGCACATTGACCCGGTGCGCGTGTGCGCGGGCTTCCTCGAGACGTCGCTCAACGCGCCCGCCTTCTCCGTCTCCCTCATCAACGTCACTGCTGCCGCGCGCGCGTGCAGCTACTCGGCTGACCAGATCAAGACTTTCTTCGATGCCCGCACTAACACCTACTGGGAATCGGTCGCTGGCGCGCAGTCCAAGCGTCGTGGCCGCAAGGATCAGATCGTGCGGGCGCCGACCGCGCCGGAGCACAAGACGATCGACCCGGCACACGACCTACATACAGACCCGGCGCTATTGGAGGCTATGTTGCGCAGCGCCTGCGAAGACCTTGTCGCAGCGGAGCCGGACGTGACAAGGTGGGATACGGTCATGGGCGACGGCGACTGCGGTGAGACGCTGAAGACGGGCGCGACGGCCCTGCTCGCCGCGCTCGACGCCGGCCTCGCAAAGTCCGGCTCCGTCGTCACCGTGCTACTGGAGCTTGAGGATATTGTGGAGAGCAAGATGGGCGGCACGCTAGGTGGCATCCTCGGCATCTTCTTCGTCTCGCTACGCGCTGCCGTCGAGAAGGCAGCGGGTAATGCTAGCGGGCCGCTCGCGCTCTGGGGCAAATCCTTGGGCATCGCGCTGCAGAACCTGCGCCGCTACACGCCAGCCAAGGTCGGGGACCGCACCGTCATGGACACGCTGATGCCGTTCGCCGAGGCTATGGGCTCGTCGGCGGGCTTTGACGGCGCGGTTGACGCGGCCGTTAAAGGTGCTGAGGCGACCAAGACGATGACGCCGCGCCTGGGTCGCGCGACATATGTAGGTGGTGGTGGTGAGAGCAAAGAGATGCCTCCTGATCCCGGTGCGTGGGGGGCCATGGTTGTCATTGCTGGTCTGCACAAAGCGTTTATTACAGGCAATAAGTAACAAGACGGTGGGGTTTCAATTGGGTTTTTGTTGTTGGCCGCAACTGGATATCTACATAGGGATTGACTACAGGGGTTGATCACAGCCAGGTATGTATGTCGGGACCGGCGACGGGCTGGCGCGTCCGAAACAGAATCTTTAGGAGCATGATAAAATAATCTAATGGCAACTTGTTTTTTTTTTCTTTGCAAGTAAAATCGCATTGCATACGATATTGAGAGGCCTACGGAGACAGAAGGGCAGGATTTCGCTTGCAGGATATTTCACAACCATTTCTTTCTGTCTGCCTGTAATGTGATGCTGGGTATCCAAATTCAACTCAAGTAATCCTACTCACATGGCCATGTCCTCAATGCCTGCAAACTGTAACATCAGCCATCCAGGCTTCCCTCAAGCCCTTCTCCGCCCCGGCTCAGTCGCTATCCTCCAGGGCCTTCTCCTTGTCCGACTTCTGCGGCTGCTGCGGGGGGAACTTCATGCCGCGGTTGGGGTCGTTGGGCGCGGCGCCGGGGCCCCAGCCGCCGTAGCCGGCGCCGGTGGCGACGCCGCCGAGCCCGGCGGCGTTGCCCATGGCGAGGGTGCCGGCGAGCTGGTTGCGGCCGACGCCGGGCTGGGTGTCCTTCCAGGCGTCAAACTGCTCGCGCGTCTTGCCCGTGTACTTGAGCAGGTCGGCGTCGCTGATGGGCTCGCCGCGCTTGGAGTCCTGGTAGCGCTGGTAGAGGGACTTTTTCTCGCCCTTGTCGCCGTCGGCGGCGGCGGCCTTGTCGCTGGACTTGAAGAGACCCATGATTGTTTTCTGTTTTTGTTTGTGTGTGGTTTTCGGAGTTGGCGCTTAGTGTTTTTTTGGTAATGTCGTATGATAGGTAGAGAGGGAGGAGTGACGTGTGTTGTTGGAAGTCGTCCAATGTAACACTGTTGTAGGCGGCGGATCAGGCGGGTTTTTATCACCGAGCGAACTTGGCTCGACTTCTCCACGGGGTACGGGCGTAGATTCGGCGTGGGCTTCTCGAATCTGGCATTGTCAGCCTTGGTTATGACGGCATGGGCTAAACCGCCGAGGACTTGCGCGTGGCGTCGAGGCTTGTCCCGCTTCTGGAAAGTTTGCGTGAATGGAATTCAGTAACAAGGCTTCCTCTGGGACCATTACGCCCTGCCAGTACTGGTCACAAGGCCCCCTCCTTCAGCCCTGGAGATTGATTGCTCAGCCCCAAAGTGGTTCCGATTCTTAAGTTTGGGGAAATCCATCAGTGATCACTGATGATACTTGGCATGCAGGGGTACGTTATTGTTCCTAGGTAAATGGACATGGATATGAAATCTTTAGCTGTGTTAAGGGATATTTCTGTAATTTCTGTTGTTGTTGTTTTCTGTAAATCCATCGCAGTTTGGGAATATACATCCGCCGCTTCTCCCGATGAGGGCATGCAGCAAGCGAAAGAACCACAGGCTTCGCCTGGGCAGCTTTTAGGCAGCAACTCCTCCCCTCTTCTCCTGTCCTTGTTCGGCCCGTTTCCAAAACTCGGCGGGCGATTTCGCATGGCACATGGCGGCGCCATCGCGGGACCGCGGGCCAGTTCAAGTGATGTGGGCAGACGGTTTTTGTCCTCTTCATTAGGCATGCGGGGCCATTCCCAGACTGTTGTTGCCGCCATGGAAGGCGACAAACTGCGACTTGAACAAGATATCGCCGTAAATTCCCAGGCCGTTGACAGTGGTTTCCTGCAGGCCGCCGAAGCAAACTAAGAAAAGGGGTGTTAGTTACGAGTCGTCGATAACGGTTGTTGGTGGTGTGGTTGCTTTGGTTTGTCAAGTGCAGCGAGCCCGTCTAGCGCCGAGCGCCGAGCGCCGAGACCCACCCCACTGACTAATCATGCAAGGGGAAAAGAGCAAAAGTTGTTTCAACCTACATTTACCAGCCCTGTCGAGAGGGGCAAAGTTGAGGTCCTCTCCCTTGACGCGGGCCATGTATTGACCCCCAATATCGATGGAGAGGTCCGGCAGCTTGGCATTGCACGGTACCCTGAAGCCGTCGTTGCCCTTCTGCGCTTGCGGCACCTGCTTGTAGTATCCCTGAACGAGCGCCGGGTCCGCCAGCAGCAGCGTCGTCCCCGTGTCCGCGATGGCCTGCGCGCCCTGAGTGCCCGGCTGCGGCTGCCCATCGCCGACCGCGAACTTTTCGCTGCTAAACTGCCAGAAGCCGTTTTGCGTGTTGACCGGGATCCACGTCATCTCGCCCGTGAACTTGGCCCGGTTGATGACGCCAAACTCGTACGCGCCCGGCGCGTTGGCGCGCAGGTCCGCGGTGAAGACGGGCTCGGCCAGGCTGGGCATGACGTTCTCGAAGAAGGTCTTTTGCTTGTTCGGCTTCACCGTGTTGATTTTGCCAAAGGCGAGGCCGAGCAGGCCGTCGTTGTTGACGTCCTTGAGGAACTGGCCCGAGACGTCGGTGGCGAGCTCGACGGCCTGGGCAGTAACGGCGGCGTTGCCAATCTCTACGACGTCGGTCCCGACCTGGCCCTGGGCACCGGAGCCGTCGCCGTACTGGATCTGAAAATTGGCGTTTTTCATCTCCACGAAGGACTTGCTAGTTTCCGGGTTGTAGACGCTGCGGCCCTGCTGGGAACTCTTGGGCAGCCGCGAGGTGAAAACCCAGAGGTCTGAGGAGCCCGTGTCGAAGTCGAGCGTGACTTGCTGCCCGCCAATCCTGACCGGCGACAGGTACTCGACGTCGTTTTTCTCGGGGATAGCCGCGGTCTGGCCCGTCTGGTTGCCCGCACTGACCTTGGCCTTAGCATCGGCCTGTAGGTTTCCGGTAGCTGGTTTGCCTGCAGCTGGTTTGCCTGCAGCTGGTTCGCCGGGAGCTGGTTTGCCGGGAGCTAGCTTACCGGTAGCTCCTTTGCCGGTAGCTGGGGTACCGGTAGCTGGTTTGCCTGCAGCTGGTTTGCCTGCAGCTGGTTCGCCGGGAGCTGGTTTGCCGGGAGCTAGCTTACCGGTAGCTCCTTTGCCGGTAGCTGGGGTACCGGTAGCTGGTTTGTCGGTGGCTGGGGTACCGGTAGCTGGTTTGTCGGTAGCCGGTTTGTTGGTAGCTGGGCTGCCGTTCAGGCCACCGAGAAGGCCATCTATAAGTTGACCTAGAGAACTGGCTCCGTTTACATACTTATCCAAGGCATCAAGAAGAGATTTCTTCGAGACGTCATCCACTTTCGTGGCCTTTGTCTTGGTGTCGACGAGCGGGTCGATGTCCTCCAGCTCGGCGGCGCCGATCCACTTGTTCCGTCGCTTCTCAAGCACACTGTCCTGTTCCTCTAGGGTGTCGACGCCGCCAGTCCACAGGTTCCGTCGCCTCTCGAGCGCTCTGTCCTGTTCCTCCAGGGTATTGACCAGGCCTGCCGGCAGAGGCATGCTGAACTTGCGGTACGCCTTTGCGAGGGCCCGCGGTCCGTTCCTACCCGTGAACGCATCGTTGGCGACACGCGGGGCTATGAAGGATCTCTTCTGCACATGGGGGATGGCCGAAGCCAAGCTGAACAGCCCCAACACAAGGAAAAGTGAGGAGAGGGCCGCGGTGTACATGGCGCCGGGCAATGTCAGCGGAGGGGAAGAAAGGAAAGGTTACAAGAAAGAAAAGGTCACTCCCGGTGACAAGACTAAATGATAAAATGGTAATAGAAAAAGTTGAAAGGGAAAATTAAAGAGAGAGTTGAAAGAAGAACAAGAACAGGAGAGATAATATGCCAAACACAAAAGTATAGAGGATGTGACGAAGAGGCAGCAAAAGGAGAGCGGGAAGAAAGTCGTCCCTGCGCTATATGAACGACTGGAAGGAAGACGGACAAAACGGAGGAAATAAGTGTCCTTTCAAGGGGCATGCACTACCAACGAACTGATTGATTTGATTTGATACCTTTGCCCGTAGACGGGATGCCATCCGCCGCAGCCATAGGCCGCAACCATCCGCTCGAAAACAAGGGCCGTCGCAGCGAATCGCCCCCAGATTCCCACAATTGAGGACCCAGAAGACGTACCTAATCGGCACATCTGCTCCAAAAGCCAAGCTCTGCATGAAAAACGGGGGGGGGGGGGGGGGGGGGG